>CM055747.1:15637599-15713320 GCA_029465975.1 Dallia pectoralis | reverse complement strand
GCTATTTTTTAACTGTCAGATGGCTCACAAGAAGGTTTACAGACATTTAACGCAACACAAAGTGCTTCACAAAATAATAACACAACAGAAATACAAATATTTAAAACACTGTTCACTGAGCAGCTCGTGTCTCTGCCCTGTGGATCTCAAAACAACATGCACTGATAATTAAAGTAATGAACCTATACTGCTTACGGCAGTAGGCAGATTCGACAAAATCATGTCAACCCCCTGTCCTCCCCACCACCCCATTCCCACACATTCGCTGCAAAATGCCTCTCCGGGTTTACCATCGACACCAGGGCCTGAATTTCGTTATGTGGGTCACATGGGGATCTAAAGATTATGGGGGAGAATAACTTGTGATGCATCTGTCGTATTTAATCATTTTCATTTATTAATATCTACAGATTTGTGTGCATAAATTGTGCATTTCCAGTTGTGCACCATGTGGGTGGCCCCTGCAGACTATCTGAAAGTGGTTTGAGGTTTATAGGTCACTGCTCAAAAAACTATTAAGATTTCCAGTATTTAAATGTATTTTTTTTAAATGTATGTTTTAAAGGTTTTATTTAGAAAAACCAAATTACGTGCAACATGTGAAAGACCTTAAGTAAATTGAGGTTTCGAAGTGATTTCACAAAAAAAAGATTTTTACCTTTTTTAAATGTTTATTAAACGTCTCTTACACCATTTCCAAAATGTAGGTGTACTCTATAAAACAATCTGACAGTGGTTTGAAGTTTCAAGGCCAAATGGTTAAACAGCTATTGAATTCATAACTTTAAGACGTACTTTATTGACGGTCCCTAACTATAGGCAAACGGAGGTTTCTATCGGTCTATATCACCGGGCGTAGTGTGGCTGCTTGCGGGAAAACCGGACCTGATCTCGGGCTCCGAATATCCGTTGAATATCCAATATCCAACCAACATTACCTCGGTCTGAGATGAAGCAAATATATTTGTGCGGGAATTTCTCACACTATAAAAACTAACCTTGCGGGAATGGTTTAAATTATGCGCAATCCCCGCAATCCCGCACCGAAATTCAAGCCCTGGACGGCCTTTACCAGGTTCTGAATAGTTCATCCTCCAACCACTTCTGCTGAAACTTGAATTTTCCCATTTTTCCATCATTAGATATCTCCTCCATTCTTTCACCACAGCACACACTCACTTACTCACTCGATAGACAGCAGACTCACACTCACAGCACCTTCCATTACTAGCATCAGGTGTCGCGACTTCGTGCACCAGCCGTACAAAACAGCCAATTAAAAGGTTCCGCCTTTCAACCATTACGCTATACTTCCGATCAAAATTAGATTTAGATGTTTATATAGTCAAAATAAATCATGAAAAACAATGTTTTTATTCCATCAAGTTTACATAATTTTTAATGCCTTTGAACATCGAAGTTCATGCTTTTTCATTCCAATTAATGCCTGAATTTTCACAAAATCTATTTAATTTCATTTCATGCTTTTTAATGAACCGCGGAAACCCTGTTTACCTTATTATGGTTCCCACTGTTAATAACTGTAATATTTTATCATACATTTATTGATGAACAGAACCTTTATCCCGATCTCATAAGATACAATAACAGTACAAAAATGTAAATTAATTTACACACCAAAAAAGAATTTCATTAACACATGATTTACCAAACCTGTCTTTGGGCTTCACAAAATGTGTTATATTTTTATTTTAACCCTAAACATCTGGACCAGGTTGGTATCTAATCCCTATATGGATGTATATGTATGTATATGTATGTATATAGAGGAGACATCTGGACCAGGTTGGTATCTAATCCCTGTATGGATGTATATGTATGTATATAGAGGAGACATCTGGACCAGGTTGGCATCTAATCCCTATATGGATGTATATAGAGGAGACATCTGGACCAGGTTGGCATCTAATCCTATATGGATGTATATGTATGTATATAGAGGAGACATCTGGACCAGGGGCCTGTACCATGATGGTAGTTGAACAAACTCAGGGTTCAGAATTGACAAAATCAAACCGACGCAATCAGGCTTTATTGGTACCATGAAGCAGCTCATCAACTTACTTTGTCAACCCAGGCTTTGATCCTTAAACTCTGATTACTCCGCGCGCGCGTGCACATAAAAGAGTAACGTCGGCACCGAACAACAAATCACGTTCGATATGGATAGGACGAGAGCAATATATTTTTTCCGCGGAGGAGCAAGAAATTAATCTTCAGAAATATGAAGAATATAAAAATGTTGTTCAAGCACGCAGTAACACCGTCTCTGCTGCCAAAGCAAGAGAACAATCTTGGAGGATCATTGATTGTTAATGCCGAAGTTAAAGAAATACATTTTATAGGCGATTAATGTAAAATAATGATTTTAGACTAATCATATTGAAAATAAATGAAATGAAAATGTGTGTATATATATATATATATGTATATATATATATATATATAAAATGTGGGTGTGTGTAAAATGTGAGGTTAGCCGTGCAGCGTCAGATACCATATCAACGAATACCGATTGAAGCCGAGCTACTTACATAGTACCTAAAACCCAGGGTTTGGGGAAACTTAACTGAAACATAGCTGGCTAGCCACCAAAACCAGCTTCATGGTACAGGCCCCAGGTTGGTATCTAATCCCTATATGGATGTATATGTATGTATATAGAGGAGACATCTGGACCAGGTTGGTATCTAATCCCTATATGGATGTATATGTATGTATATAGAGACATCTGGACCAGGTTGGTATCTAACCCCTAACCATATATGGATGTATCTAGGGATGGCGAAAACTAAACATTTTCTTGACCGGTCACCGAGCCTCATTAACCGGTTGAAACCGGTTAACCGTTTAGTTTAAAATATGCTACGCTATTTGAAATAACAGCCATTTCGAGCCGCGCCTGCAATTTCTCAACTCTGTCTCATCTCTCTGCGCGCACTCACGCACGCGCACACGCACACACTGCCCCGGCACCGCCCTTCCACTCACGTCACGTTTTTTAAATCCCCTACAGCGCGAAACAAGTCCCGCAAATGCGGCGCAGAGGAGCTTGTATGTGGACACATGGCTCCTTGGTTTTGAAATAGTTTGGGTACAAGGCAAGCCAGGTGATCGCGTTTAAAATAAAGTTGTTTGTCTAGCGTTAGAAGGTCATTAGAAACATTGCCGCGGCTCATTTGAGAAAATCTCCGAAGAGGCTTGCGGGTGTTGCGTCTTCAGGTGATACATCGTAGATGATGTGCTGCCACTATATTTCAACAATGTATCACATAGGTTGCATCTTTGTCATTCTTTTTGGTGAAATGGTCCCACACAGTACTTTTCTTTGCACGCTTCACGTCGTCTGCTCTGCTCTAACGGTGTGACGGCGCGCAAAATGTTTTTTTTTATTGGTTTACAAAACAGACGATTATGAAAAAGGTTGCGTGAGGGATTATTTCACTTTACAGAAAAAAACATATTGGAATGAGATGGCTAACTGTAGTAGCGTTTATTCCAATATTTATAATTGCCTAATTTAGAGATCACTTTTTTTAACCGACTAACAATAACTTTGACCGGTTAACGTCGAAACGGTCAACCACCGGTCAAACGGTCAGCGGTTAACATCCCTAGATGTATCACTACATATCAAAATCCCATCTATATTTACACCCTCTCTTTTCATTGTCAGAAGTCCATTTTCATAGGAGTCTGCTGGCATCAAGCTGCAACAACCTTATGCTAACAGCTTTTGACCCTGTTTGAGGAAAACTATTTTTGGATTAGTTCAGTTCTGTTGCTATTTTTGTATCCGTCCAACTCAACGAATCCTGGAGTCACAACCCAGACTTAAGACCTTCGTCTTTGATGTGAATGTTTAAGGTTGCTTGAAAATCAACAAGTGTTCACAATTGTGCCATATCAATCATCTTTGATTATCTAATTGCCAGTCAGTTTATCTATACAAGCTGTGGGGTGGAAATAATAAACGTGAATGCCGTAGCATCAACACAGGGATTTACCACGATCATTTAGCAATGACAAACCCTCTAAGCAGTTCCCATCTGGAATCATAATACAATGCTTCAAATAAGAACCGACCACCAACAAGTTAGAAATACAGACAGCTAACAAGTAAAGCAAACGGGAGCAAATAGTGGATACTTAGCTAACAAGTCAAGCAAACGGGAGGCAAATAGTGGACACTTAGCTAACAAGTCAAGCAAACGGGAGCAATTAGTGGATACTTAGCTAACAAGTCAAGCAAACGCTAGCAAATAGTGGATACTTAGCTAACAAGTCAAGCAAACGCTAGCAAATAGTGGATACTTAGCTAACAAGTCAAGCAAACGGGAGCAAATAGTGGATACTTAGCTAACAAGTTAAGCAAACGGGAGCAAATAGTGGATACTTAGCTAACATTGAAGCAAGTAACAAAGGTTTCAGACAGAAAACGCCACATATTAGTTATAGATTTTTCCGAGACATGCACAACAATATTTTTCTTGGTGTTAAGTTCTGCCAGTTACTGTGTACGTACTATGTGTGTGTGTGTGTGTGTAACACATATACAACCAGATTAAGTACAGGGCAGTGTATTTGTGAATGCATGTTTGAGTGTATATTAATGATGTAATTCCATCAAAATGCCGATGAGAGTAATGGAGATTGTTCTCCTATAAGGCAATTTCTCAGTTTACGATTCTTACATTTAGCTTGGAGATTAGCAAATGTTCACACTTTAGCCGCAACACTTCATATTTATTCCCTGTCGGGTTTACTGATGTAAGATGTGTTCTATATTTATTCCCTGTCGGGTTTACTGATGTAAGATGTGTTCTATATTTATTCCCTGTCGGGTTTACTGATGTAAGATGTGTTCTATATTTATTCCCTGTCGGGTTTACTGATGTAAGATGTGTTCTATATTTATTCCCTGTCGGGTTTACTGATGTAAGATGTGTTCTATATTTATTCCCTGTCGGGTTTACTGATGTAAGATGTGTTCTATATTTATTCCCTGTCGGGTTTACTGATGTAAGATGTGTTCTATATTTATTCCCTGTCGGGTTTACTGATGTAAGATGTGTTCTATATTTATTCCCTGTCGGGTTTACTGATGTAAGATGTGTTCTATATTTATTCCCTGTCGGGTTTACTGATGTAAGATGTGTTCTATATTTATTCCCTGTCGGGTTTACTGATGTAAGATGTGTTCTATATTTATTCCCTGTCGGGTTTACTGATGTAAGATGTGTTCTATATTTATTCCCTGTCGGGTTTATTGATGTAAGATGTGTTCTATATTTATTCCCTGTCGGGTTTACTGATGTAAGATGTGTTCTATATTTATTCCCTGTCGGGTTTACTGATGTAAGATGTGTTCTATATTTATTCCCTGTCGGGTTTACTGATGTAAGATGTGTTCTATATTTATTCCCTGTCGGGTTTACTGATGTAAGATGTGTTCTATATTTATTCCCTGTCGGGTTTACTGATGTAAGATGTGTTCTATATTTATTCCCTGTCGGGTTTACTGATGTAAGATGTGTTCTATATTTATTCCCTGTCGGGTTTACTGATGTAAGATGTGTCAATAAAGCTGTATTGTGTATAAGCATTTTGATATGTTGATTTGAATCTATTAGCTTAGTGCATTTGTCAGACATCTTCATCCTGACATAGAATAACTCTTTGTCATCTTCATAGCATACATTTATAATAGTGCCATAAAAATGCTTTTAAGAAGGAATTGAAAATAAATACTGAAAGACTGTAGGCCAATGGTCACAGAAACGTAAACGTAGCTTTCCTTCCTTTATCTTGTTGCATGGAGGGGAGGTTTTCTGGTTCAACCTGCCTGTTCTTAAAAAGCCTTTCATCTCTAATTGAGTTAAATGACCAGAGAGGAGGATAAGAGAATAGAGCTTGTTATTATACAGACACTGCACTGTGAAGGTGCATTAAGACCTCAGGCAGTTTTACATTCCTCTCCAATCTACTTACAATATCTCTATGATTTGGTTAAAGATTTCAGACATGACTTCATATTGAAACATTATACCCTTTGTTTGTTTTTATTAGCTTACAGAACTTACTTAAACTGTGTTCCTTCTTGGACACAAGCAGACCGTGAGTTTGTTATTTTGAACATCCCAACTCAACTTATCCTCAGCCAGTTATAGTGCATTCCATCCTGACAAACAGCCAGGAAGCATATTAATCAGCTTGTTTATCTTCTGTAGGATATTACAACATCATGTACTTTCAAAGAGTTACATGCTTGACAGAAAAATACACCAGCCTTTCCTTTAGTTATGCATTAGTTAACATTAGTTATGGCTCATTCATTTGAGGATTTGTTTTACACTGTAAGAGGGGCCGTGACTGGGGCCATAACGGGGGCCGTGACAGAGGCCGTAACGGGGGCCGTGACAGAGGCCGTAACGGGGGCCGTGACAGAGGCCGTAACGGGGGCCGTGACAGGGGCCGTGACGGGGGCCGTGACAGTGGCCGTGACTGGGGCCGTAACGGGGGCCGTGACAGAGGCCGTAACGGGGGCCGTGACAGAGGCCGTAACTGGGGCCGTGACAGGGGCCGTGACGGGGGCCGTGACAGTGGCCGTGACTGGGGCCGTAGCGGGGGCCGTGACAGTGGCCGTGACTGGGGCCGTAGCGGGGGCCGTGACAGTGGCCGTATTGGGGGCACGGCAAAGTAGTCAAAGACAGAGCGGAGGCCGACAGACATTTAATTAATGACAAAACTACCTGGGACTTTATGGTGGGCAGGCGAGATCAAGTTATTCCCTGTTTCGGTTACTCTGGGGTGCTGTTTCGGTTACTCAAGGGATTTTTTTTACGTTGAAGCCTGAAGCGGTTCTAGAAGAACCAATTAGAGCTGGAATAATCAGCCCTGTTTGACACCATACTAGACCTGACATATAGTTGACCATGAGAGTCTAACAGGTACAACCCATCTGTCCACTCAGCCATAATACTGTACAGGTGCCTCAGACTGCTACACCTGAGATGGAACATTACACACTGTGGAGAACACCATGACCAATCACAGAGAGCCAGGTAAAACACCATGACCAATCACAGAGAGCCATCACAGAGAGCCAGGTAAAACACCATGACCAATCACAGAGAGCCAGGTAAAACACCATGACCAATCACAGAGAGCCAGGTAAAACACCATGACCAATCACAGAGAGCCAGGTAAAACACCATGACCAATCACAGAGAGCCAGGTAAAACACCATGACCAATCACAGAGAGCCAGGTAAAACACCATGACCAATCACAGAGAGCCAGGTAAAACACCATGACCAATCACAGAGAGCCATCATAGAGAGCCAGGTAAAACACCATGACCAATCACAGAGAGCCAGGTAAAACACCATGACCAATCACAGAGAGCCAGGTAAAACACCATGACCAATCACAGAGAGCCATCACAGAGAGCCAGGTAAAACACCATGACCAATCACAGAGCCATCACAGAGAGCCAGGTAAAAACATGTATGCGAGTACCGTCATGGCCATATGTCCCCTGTCTTCTTCTTTGTTATCCCGTCATGTAAAATATGTGGCCTGAGAGTTCTGAATGGCTATTGTGTCAGACCTGCTGGGCTGTTCCCCGTCACCGGCACCTCACAAAATACACACCAGCCAAATCAGTGCACAGCTTGACGTGTGAGTGTGCGTGTGTGCTTTATAGCTGTGTGTGTGCGCGTGTGTGTGCTTTATTATCTGAGTTACTGTGAATGCAGAATATGTGGATTTATATAAGAATGGTGGTTCCCCCAGGGTGTTCTAGTGTGTGTGAGTAATGAAATACTGTCAGAGTATAGCCTACTAGTGTACTAGTGTGTGAGTAATGAAAAAAATAATGTCAGAGTATAGACTACTAGTGTGTGAGTAATGAAATACTGTCAGAGTATAGCCTACTAGTGTGTGAGTAATGAAAGAATACTGTCAGAGTATAGCCTACTAGTGTACTAGTGTGTGAGTAATGAAATACTGTCAGAGTGTAGCCTACTAGTCTGTGAGTAATGAAATACTGTCAGAGTATAGCCTCCTAGTGTACTAGTGTGTGAGTAATGGAATACTGTCAGAGTATAGCCTACTAGTGTACTAGTGTGTGAGTAATGGAAAAATATTGTCAGAGTATAGCCTACTAGTGTACTAGTGTGTGAGTAATGGAAAAATATTGTCAGAGTATAGTCTACTAGTGTACTAGTGTGTGAGTAATGAAAAAAATAATGTCAGAGTATAGACTACTAGTTTGTGAGTAATGAAATACTGTCGGAGTATAGCCTACTAGTGTGTGAGTAATGAAAGAATACTGTCAGAGTATAGCCTACTAGTGTACTAGTGTGTGAGTAATGAAATACTGTCAGAGTGTAGCCTACTAGTCTGTGAGTAATGAAATACTGTCAGAGTATAGCCTCCTAGTGTACTAGTGTGTGAGTAACGAAATACTGTCAGAGAAAAACTACTGTCAGAGTATAGCCTCCTAGTGTACTAGTGTGTTAGTAACGAAATACTGTCAGAGTATAGCCTACTAGTGTACTAGTGTGTGAGTAATGAAAAACTACTGTCAGAGTATAGCCTACTAGTGTACTAGTGTGTGAGTAATTAAATACTGTCAGAGTATAGCCTACTAATGTACTAGTGTGTGAGTAATGGGGAAAAAATACTGTCAGAGTATAGCCTACTAGTGTGTGAGTAATGAAATACTGTCATAGTATAGCCTACTAGTGTACTAGTGTGTGAGTAATTAAATACTGTCAGAGAATGACCTACTAGTGTACTTGTGTGAGTAATGAAAAAAATACTGTCAGAGTATAGCCTACTAGTGTGTGAGTAATGAAATACTGTCATAGTATAGCCTACTAGTGTACTAGTGTGTGAGTAATGAAATACTGTCAGAGTATAGCCTACTAGTGTACTAGTGTGTGAGTAATGGGGGAAAAAATACTGTCAGAGTATAGCCTACTAGTGTGTGAGTAATTAAATATTGTCATAGTATAGCCTACTAGTGTACTAGTGTGTGAGTAATGAAATACTGTCATAGTATAGCCTACTAGTGTACTAGTGTGTGAGTAATTAAAAATACTGTCAAGAGTATAGCCTACTAGTGTGTTAGTAATGAAATACTGTCAGAGTATAGCCTACTAGTGTACTAGTGTGTGAGTGATGAAAGAATACTGTCAGTGTATAGCCTACTAGTGTGTGAGTAATGAAATACTGTCAGAGTATAGCCTACTAGTGTACTAGTGTGTGAGTAATTAAAACATACTGTCAAGAGTATAGCCTACTAGTGTGTGAGTAATTAAATACTGTCAGAGTATAGCCTACTAGTGTACTAGTGTGTGAGTGATGAAAGAATACTGTCATAGTATAGCCTACTAGTGTACTAGTGTGTGAGTAATTAAATACTGTCAGAGAATGACCTACTAGTGTACTTGTGTGAGTAATGAAAAAATACTGTCAGAGTATAGCCTACTAGTGTACTAGTGTGTGAGTAATGGGGGAAAAATACTGTCAGAGAATAGCCTACTAGTGTGTGAGTAACGAAATACTGTCATAGTATAGCCTACTATTGTGTGAGTAATTAAAAATACTGTCAAGAGTATAGCCTACTAGTGTACTAGTGTGTGAGTAATGAAATACTGTCAGAGTATAGCCTACTAGTGTACTAGTGTGTGAGTAATTAAAAGATACTGTCAAGTGTATAGCCTACTAGTGTGTGAGTAATTAAATACTGTCAGAGTATAGCCTACTAGTGTGTGAGTGATGAAAGAATACTGTCAGAGTATAGCCTACTAGTGTAATAGTGTTTGAATAATGAAAAAAATACTGTCAGAGTATAGCCTACTAGTGTACTAGTGTGTGAGTAATGAAATACTGTCATAGTATAGCCTACTAGTGTACTAGTGTGTGAGTAATGAAATACTGTCATAGTATAGCCTACTAGTGTACTAGTGTGTGAGTAATGAAAAAATACTGTCAGAGTATATCCTACTAGTGTGTGAGTAATGAAATACTGTCATAGTATAGCCTACTAGTGTGTGAGTAATGAAATACTGTCATAGTTTAGCCTACTAGTGTATGAGAAATAGATAAGTTACAATTTCTGCTGAAATTGTAATGATGTGTGCTTGCGGCCACCCGTAGTCAACTGTGTACTGATATCAACACAGTGTGTGAATACACACTACTGCTGCATGCACCATAATATGCAATGTGTTAAACCTATCAGTCATTACTCATGAATACACACTGCTGCTACATGCACCATAATATGTAATGTGTTAAACCTATCAGTCATTTCTCATGAATAGCCCTTTACAGTTATATATGTGGTCCAAAAGAACATTTTATGCGGATTAGTGTAATTGTAAAAACAAAGCGGTAACCAGAACTCAGACCGGGTCTGGGATGAAAGTGTCAATAAAAGTGTAAACAGACTAAATTAGCTTTTTGACATACCTTCATTGCTGGCTCGTGTATATGTACTACTTAATACAACCTTTCACCTAAAGCTGGCCAAACTGTTGAGAAGAAGCCTCCTCTGCAATGGAGATGCCAAGCACAGATCTGGAACTGCTAGAAATAAATAGAAACGAAATTCACATACAGACCAGAAACTGTGATTGGAAAGTAATGTATGACTGAGTACACAGTACAAATATAAGAAATCACAAAGAATTACCTTCACATATATATCAGTATGTAGCAGGGCCAAGCCTGTTCTACTATGCAATAGAAATGGGGTGCACAGATCTGGATCTGCTGGAGGTACATAAACAGAATTTACACAGACCAGAAAGTGTCAATGAAAAGCAATGTATGACTGAGTATACAGTACAAATATGAGAAATCAAAGAATTACCTTCACATGCATATCCGTGTGTAGCAGGGCCAAGCCTGTCCTACTATGCGAAAGAGATGGGGTGCACAGATCTGGATCTGCTGGAGATACATAAAGCAAGCAAGCTTATTTATATAGCCCAATTCATACATAGAAGCAATTCAATGTGCTTTACAGAGGAAAATTATAATAAAATTATAAAATACATGCATTTTATATTCTATGCATCAGAATAAAAACAAGTAAAAACATCAAATGGGCAATTCAATGAGGAAAAGAAAATTAAAATTGAAAATACATTTTATAACAACCTGTACAGAATTTACACAGACCAGAACGTGTTAATGAAAAGCAATGTATAACTGAGTACACAGTATATAAAATCACAAAGATTTAGCTTCACAAGCATATTACCTAAGCAGCAGGGCTATATGCTTACATTTTAATACTGTGTGGAAAGGAAAAGGTTTAAACGTATGAGTTAGTACATAATATCTGATACAATGGTCACCCATAAAGTGGTTATCAAAATGACAAGTGGCGTAAGGGATCAGCCAATACAGTTGGCAGTCCCATCCCATTGACCACATTAAAATTGTGGATGGCATTAATGGCAATGCAAATGCATGAACATATCTTATCTGGGTTATGTGACTGACTTAAAGTCAACAAATTTCCCTAAATACAACCAGCCCTAGTCCATGGGCTATATCTGATGAGACTAGATATATTTATATATATTTGACAACTACCATATTGATTAAACGTATCCAAGGATTGATTCTGAACAGGGACAATAATTTGACACACTCTAAAAGGTCTGCATAGGCTTAGCTCAGGACATCAAATATAATGGGGTTTTAATTAACATTTCTCATCAATTACAACAAAGCAAGTACAGATTTAACATTTGAGTTGCGAATATGTTATTGTAATTCGGATTTGTAAAATGTTTGTAACAACATATCAATATTTGGTCTGTGAATTTGATTGTTGAATTTAGACAAAAAAAAGTTATATACACAAGAGTGCTATATCTTGACATTGACATCTATGATGCAATAAAAAATGTGCCCAGATTAGCCACCTACTGGATTGTGTGTATTTTTACCTCAAGGATTTGGACCATTTGTTAATTTATGGTGACATCGTACAATGTTTATTTTAGCTTTTCCCTGCCCCCACATAGATAAAGTGCCACATGGCAGACAGATTTGAAGTTCAACAGTGTCTAATTAGTGTATCAAGCTAGCTGACTACTGACTAGTGTATCAAGAAAGCTGAATAGTGTGTCTAGCAAGCTGACTAGTGTGTCTAGCAAGCTGACTAGTGTATCTAGCAAGCTGACTAGTGTGTCTAGCAAGCTGACTAGTGTGTCTAGCAAGCTGACTAGTGTGTCTAGAAAGCTGAATAGTGTATCTAGCAAGCTGACTAGTGTATCTAGCAAGCTGACTAGTGTGTCTAGCAAGCTGACTAGTGTATCTAGCAAGCTGACTAGTGTGTCTAGCAAGCTGACTAGTGTGTCTAGCAAGCTGACTAGTGTGTCTAGCAAGCAATGTGATAAAAAAAAATAACCAGCTAGATCAATTAATCACTATATCATCAAATAATATCACAGAATTGGCCAAAAGTATAAAAAACAGAAATAATAGAGCATGCACATACCTACAATAAA
The DNA here is from genome assembly GCA_029465975.1 of Dallia pectoralis. NCBI lineage: Eukaryota > Metazoa > Chordata > Actinopteri > Esociformes > Umbridae > Dallia > Dallia pectoralis. The sequence goes on along the minus strand of CM055747.1, from coordinate 15,700,758 downwards.
CATTGTAACTTGTACAATGAATACTAATGAATGTAAACTGCAATACACTACTGCCTCAGATGCTGTTTCCAATGAGGGACAAAACATGTAACTTGACATTCACTGGTCAAACCTACATTTTATCTTTGGTAAATATTAATAATATAAGGACCATATATCTGCATATATCTGACCACATATAAAGCCAACTTTGATGATGCACTAACACTAGTTTGAATCAGTTAGCACTGTTATTCCAATGATAGCTAGTGTTGGCCAATTAATTCCTCTCAGATATTGTTGTTTTCAAGATGTAAAGTAGCTTATATTTAACATGACTAACCAAAGATATATGAATAAATGAAAAATAGAGTGCATACATATTGCTACAATAAATTGTAAAACCTTAAAATGATGCGTTTGATGCAACAGGCATTTTTACAATGATAGCTAGCGTTAGCCAAATAATTCCTGTCAGGTATTTTCACAATGCTAGCTAGTGTTAGCCAAGTAATTCCTGTCAGGTATTTTCACAATGATAGCTAGCATTAGCCAAGTAATTCCTGTCAGGTATTTTCACAATGCTAGCTTGTGTTAGCCAAGTAATTCCTGTCAGGTATTTTCACAATGATAGCTAGTGTTAGCCAAGTAATTCCTGTCAGGTATTTTCACAATGATAGCTAGCATTAGCCAAGTAATTCCTGTCAGGTATTTTCACAATGATAGCTAGCATTAGCCAAGTAATTCCTGTCAGATATTTTCACAATGCTAGCTTGTGTTAGCCAAGTAATTCCTGTCAGGTATTTTCACAATGATAGCTAGTGTTAGCCAAGTAATTCCTGTCAGGTATTTTTACAATGCTAGCTAGCGTTGGCCAAGTAATTCCTGTCAGGTATTTTTTCACAATTAAATGGTTTAAACATTTTAAACTTACCAAAGTTGTAAGACCATTAAAACAAAAGTCTTTGGTGAAATATTCCAATATGACTGATGTGTGTGAGCACTTAATGCTGTGGAAGCTGAAGCTGTTTAGTTCTCATCATTTTCAGAGCGAGCTGTTTCCACGCGCTCTTCTAGTATGTTTCGTATATGTAGCCAATCAGCAACAAGCAAACGCAGCCCCATGACAACTGTCTGTGTCAGTTGAATAGATTCATGGAGGGTCGTCTTCTACCAGCTAAATACTATCCTCACAATAAGTCTCACAGTTTAAATAATTACATGGCCTATTGTATTGTATCTGAATATTACATGGCCTATTGTATTGTATCTGAATATTACATGGCCTATTGTATTGTATCTGAATATTACATGGCCTATTGTATTGTATCTGAATATTACATGGCCTATTGTATTGTATCTGAATATTACATGGCCTATTGTATTGTATCTGAATATTACATGGCCTATTGTATTGTATCTGAATATTACATGGCCTATTGTATTGTATCTGAATATTACATGGCCTATTGTATTGTATCTGAATATTACATGGCCTATTGTATTGTATCTGAATATTTCATGGCCTATTGTATTGTATCTGAATATTACATGGCCTATTGTATTGTATCTGAATATTACATGGCCTATTGTACTGTATCTGAATATTACATGGCCTATTGTATTGTATAGACTGTTACACCATCTCAACATGTGTACAGTGTGCATTGTGTTGTAGCCATATTGACTGTTACACCATCTCAACATGTGTACAGTGTGCGTTGTGTTGTAGCCATATTGACTGTTACACCATCTCAACATGTGTACAGTGTGCATTGTGTTGTAGCCATATTGACTGTTACACCATCTCAACATGTGTACAGTGTGCGTTGTGTTGTAGCCATATTGACTGTTACACCATCTCAACATGTGGACAGTGTGCGTTGTGTTGTAGCCATATTGACTGTTAAACCATCTCAACATGTGGACAGTGTGCGTTGTGTTGTAGCCATATTGACTGCTACACCATCTCAACATGTGGACAGTGTGCGTTGTGTTGTAGCCATATTGACTGCTACACCATCTCAACATGTGGACAGTGTGCGTTGTGTTGTAGCCATATTGACTGTTACACCATCTCAACATGTGTACAGTGTGCGTTGTGTTGTAGCCATATTGACTGTTACACCATCTCAACATGTGTACAGTGTGCGTTGTGTTGTAGCCATATTGACTGTTACACCATCTCAACATGTGTACAGTGTGCGTTGTGTTGTAGCCATATTGACTGTTACACCATCTCAACATGTGTACAGTGTGCGTTGTGTTGTAGCCATATTGACTGTTACACCATCTCAACATGTGGACAGTGTACACCATATCAGCTACTCAGTGGGGACATCCTGGCCTAGCATCTCCATTCTTTATAGCAGTTATAGCTCATTCCTTACAATCGCCTTCCCGGTGTTCCACTCTTCCCAGATCCTCCCACTTTGCAAACTAGACGTTTATGGGGCTGACTCGTCTCTCTTATGGGGCTGACTCGTCTCTTTTATGGGGCTGACTTGTCTCTCTCCACAGCCACATGTTGAGCCTCTTGAAATGCATTGGTGTGGAACTTATTTCATTGGACTGATATCAATATTGGGATTGGAGAGATACACAGACCTGGGAATACCCGTGCAATGACCATGACAGTTCCTTTGTGGACCGTTGTGAAATTAAAACCGTATGATCCAAATGTTTGGCGCTGACATCAGCTCAGTGTGAGCAAGCTAACAGGCTCATATGAACACATCACGTTAAATAAGCACATGGACACTTTGTTCTATAATTCCCTCTACAATCTATGAATGATGTGACACCCAACATATGGAAAGGAAGAGAGAAATACTATGCAAGCATGCAATATTTTTTTTGCAATGTCCCGTTGGGCTAACAACAGGCAACAATATTGCTGCACCAAAGGAGATCTCTATAACAGATGATTTTCAGTCATCAGACTGCAACATGAGGCTGATGCTCGCTAGGACAGTGGTGTGTCCATATAATATATATTACCATACTGCTAACTAGGGACGTGTCCATATAATATATATTACCATACTCCTAACTAGGGATGTGTCCATATGATATATATTACCATACTCCTAACTAGGGATGTGTCCATATAATATATATTACCATACTCCTAACTAGGGATGTGTCCATATAATATATATTACCATACTCCTAACTAGGGATGTGTCCATATGATATTTATTACCATACTCCTAACTAGTGATGTGTCCATATGATATTTATTACCATACTCCTAACTAGGGATGTGTCCATATGATATTTATTACCATACTCCTAACTAGGGATGTGTCCATATGATATTTATTACCATACTCCTAACTAGGGACGTGTCCATATAATATATATTACCATACTCCTAACTAGTGATGTGTCCATATGATATTTATTACCATACTCCTAACTAGTGATGTGTCCATATGATATTTATTACCATATTCCTAACTAGGGATGTGTCCATATGATATATATTACCATACTCCTAACTAGGGATGTGTCCATATGATATTTATTACCATACTCCTAACTAGGGATGTGTCCATATGATATATATTACCATACTCCTAACTAGGGATGTGTCCATATAATATATATTACCATACTCCTAACTAGGGATGTGTCCATATAATATATATTACCATACTCCTAACTAGGGATGTGTCCATATGATATTTATTACCATACTCCTAACTAGTGATGTGTCCATATGATATTTATTACCATACTCCTAACTAGGGATGTGTCCATATGATATTTATTACCATACTCCTAACTAGGGATGTGTCCATATGATATTTATTACCATACTCCTAACTAGGGATGTGTCCATATAATATATATTACCATACTCCTAACTAGGGATGTGTCCATATGATATTTATTACCATACTCCTAACTAGGGATGTGTCCATATGATATTTATTACCATACTCCTAACTAGGGATGTGTCCATATGATATTTATTACCATACTCCTAACTAGGGACGTGTCCATATGATATTTATTACCATACTCCTAACTAGGGATGTGTCCATATGATATTTATTACCATACTCCTAACTAGGGATGTGTCCATATGATATTTATTACCATACTCCTAACTAGGGATGTGTCCATATGATATTTATTACCATACTCCTAACTAGGGATGTGTCCATATGATATTTATTACCATACTCCTAACTAGGGACGTGTCCATATAATATATATTACCATACTCCTAACTAGGGATGTGTCCATATGATATTTATTACCATACTCCTAACTAGGGATGTGTCCATATGATATTTATTACCATACTCCTAACTAGGGATGTGTCCATATAATATATATTACCATACTCCTAACTAGTGATGTGTCCATATGATATTTATTACCATACTCCTAACTAGGGACGTGTCCATATAATATATATTACCATACTCCTAACTAGTGATGTGTCCATATGATATTTATTACCATACTCCTAACTAGGGATGTGTCCATATGATATTTATTACCATACTCCTAACTAGGGATGTGTCCATATGATATTTATTACCATACTCCTAACTAGGGACGTGTCCATATAATATATATTACCATACTCCTAACTAGTGATGTGTCCATATGATATTTATTACCATACTCCTAACTAGTGATGTGTCCATATGATATTTATTACCATATTCCTAACTAGGGATGTGTCCATATGATATATATTACCATACTCCTAACTAGGGATGTGTCCATATGATATTTATTACCATACTCCTAACTAGGGATGTGTCCATATGATATATATTACCATACTCCTAACTAGGGATGTGTCCATATAATATATATTACCATACTCCTAACTAGGGATGTGTCCATATAATATATATTACCATACTCCTAACTAGGGATGTGTCCATATGATATTTATTACCATACTCCTAACTAGTGATGTGTCCATATGATATTTATTACCATACTCCTAACTAGGGATGTGTCCATATGATATTTATTACCATACTCCTAACTAGGGATGTGTCCATATGATATTTATTACCATACTCCTAACTAGGGACGTGTCCATATAATATATATTACCATACTCCTAACTAGTGATGTGTCCATATGATATTTATTACCATACTCCTAACTAGTGATGTGTCCATATGATATTTATTACCATATTCCTAACTAGGGATGTGTCCATATGATATATATTACCATACTCCTAACTAGGGATGTGTCCATATGATATTTATTACCATACTCCTAACTAGGGATGTGTCCATATGATATATATTACCATACTCCTAACTAGGGATGTGTCCATATAATATATATTACCATACTCCTAACTAGGGATGTGTCCATATAATATATATTACCATACTCCTAACTAGGGATGTGTCCATATGATATTTATTACCATACTCCTAACTAGTGATGTGTCCATATGATATTTATTACCATACTCCTAACTAGGGATGTGTCCATATGATATTTATTACCATACTCCTAACTAGGGACGTGTCCATATAATATATATTACCATACTCCTAACTAGGGATGTGTCCATATGATATTTATTACCATACTCCTAACTAGTGATGTGTCCATATGATATTTATTACCATACTCCTAACTAGTGATGTGTCCATATGATATGTATTACCATACTCCTAACTAGGGATGTGTCCATATGATATTTATTACCATACTCCTAACTAGTGATGTGTCCATATAATATATATTACCATACTCCTAACTAGGGATGTGTCCATATAATATATATTACCATACTCCTAACTAGGGATGTGTCCATATGATATTTATTACCATACTCCTAACTAGTGACGTGTCCATATGATATTTATTACCATACTCCTAACTAGGGATGTGTCCATATGATATTTATTACCATACTCCTAACTAGGGATGTGTCCATATGATATTTATTACCATACTCCTAACTAGGGATGTGTCCATATGATATTTATTACCATACTCCTAACTAGGGATGTGTCCATATGATATTTATTACCATACTCCTAACTAGGGATGTGTCCATATGATATTTATTACCATACTCCTAACTAGGGATGTGTCCATATGATATTTATTACCATACTCCTAACAAGGGATGTGTCCATATGATATTTATTACCATACTCCTAACTAGGGATGTGTCCATATGATATTTATTACCATACTCCTAACTAGGGATGTGTCCATATGATATTTATTTCCATACTCCTAACTAGGGATGTGTCCATATGATATTTATTACCATACTCCTAACTAGGGACGTGTCCATATAATATATATTACCATACTCTTAACTAGTGATGTGTCCATATGATATTTATTACCATACTCCTAACTAGGGATGTGTCCATATGATATTTATTACCATACTCCTAACTAGGGATGTGTCCATATGATATTTATTACCATACTCCTAACTAGGGATGCGTCCATATAATATATATTACCATACTCCTAACTAGGGATGTGTCCATATGATATTTATTACCATACTCCTAACTAGGGATGTGTCCATATGATATTTATTACCATACTCCTAACTAGGGATGTGTCCATATGATATTTATTACCATACTCCTAACTAGGGATGTGTCCATATGATATTTATTACCATACTCCTAACTAGGGATGTGTCCATATGATATTTATTACCATACTCCTAACTAGGGATGTGTCCATATGATATTTATTACCATACTCCTAACTAGGGACGTGTCCATATAATATATATTACCATACTCCTAACTAGGGATGTGTCCATATGATATTTATTACCATACTCCTAACTAGGGACGTGTCCATATAATATATATTACCATACTCTTAACTAGTGATGTGTCCATATGATATTTATTACCATACTCCTAACTAGGGATGTGTCCATATGATATTTATTACCATACTCCTAACTAGGGATGTGTCCATACAATATTTATTACCATAATAATTGCAGGTTGTAACATGAATTGTAACATGAATAAACTGGGCATCATAAAACACAATTTAATGATGTTGTGGAAAATACCATTCAGACATTATAATCCAGTGCTCTTTTCCACATCTTTTAGCAAATTAAGGAATACAGATTCAAGCAGATTCCACTGCTCCCCACACTGTAGGTGTATCTAAGGTTCTGTTATTAGTAGTCTGGACACCAAATTGATCAAATGTCTGAGATGATGTGGAAAACACTGCCTATAGAAACCAAGCTTCACAACAAAGCTGCAATATGATATATTGATAGACATGATATTTTATTTTTGCTAACATCAAATAGTATTCTATCTTATTCTGTCACTTTTATCTGGGTCAAGTTTACTCATTTGTTTCTCTTCCACTAATTATGAGCTTCAATCAGGTCCCATGTAACAATTCTTTGTCAGCAAATTGTCTTTCAGCCTTTCCTTCAGTCTTCTTTAGTTTTCACTTGCTTCCTGCAAAATGTGAGTACTAGTTTGAGAAGTATCAGTATTCCTAGCAGTTCATATTTACTGTTTATACACCTGGTGTAGACATAGAAATGACCTGAATTAAAAGTTTGAGAAAGAAATAAGAATAAAGAAAAAAAACAATAATAATACAAAGAAAACTGCCAGTTGTGGATCTGTGAGGCGTCTGTTTCTTAAACTGGACTCTCTGATACATGTATCCTCAGTTGAGGATCTGTGAGGCATCTGTTTCTTAAACTGGACTCTCTGATACATGTATCCTCAGTTGAGGATCTGTGAGGCATCTGTTTCTTAAACTGGACTCTCTGATACATGTATCCTCAGTTGTGGATCTGTGAGGCATCTGTTTCTTAAACTGGACTCTCTGATACATGTATCCTCAGTTGTGGATCTGTGAGGCATCTGTTTCTTAAACTGGACTCTCTGATACATGTATCCTCAGTTGAGGATCTGTGAGGCATCTGTTTCTTAAACTGGACTCTCTGATACATGTATCCTCAGTTGTGGATCTGTGAGGCATCTGTTTCTTAAACTGGACTCTGATACATGTATCCTCAGTTGTGGATCTGTGAGGCATCTGTTTCTTAAACTGGACTCTCTGATACATGTATCCTCAGTTGTGGATCTGTGAGGCATCTGTTTCTGGACTCTCTGAAACATGTATCCACAGTTGTGGTTCAGAGCCTTTCACTTCCCTTTCTATTCTGGTTGGAGCCGGTTTGCGCTGTTCTGGTGTAATACATGCAAGATCTTCAGTGTCTTGGCAATTTCTCACATGGAATATCCTTCATCATAGCCTTCATCTCTTTAACATGAACAAGAATCGACTCATGAGTTTTAGAAGAATTGAGTCCATATTGAACGTGTAATGAAACCCACAAACACTGATGCTTCAGATACTGAACTAATCTAAAGGACAGTTTTATTGCTTCTTTAATCAGCAAAATAGTTTTCTGCAGTGCCAACATAATTGCAGCTGAGTTTTCTAATGACCAGTTAGCTTTTTAAAATGATAAACTTTAGCAAACACCATATACCATTTGGACCACAGGACTGGTTACTGGCTATGGGCTTTAGTAGATATTCCTGCTACAACAGTGATTTACAACATTAACAACGTCTAGCCGTGTTTTTGTTTAATGTGATGTTTTTTTTTATTAAATAATGAAATAATATGCTGTTCTTCCAAAAACAAAGACATTTCTACGTGTCCCCAGATGTTTGAATGGTAGTGTTTGTTTGTGACACGTCTTCACAATGTGAATTGAAGCGTTTGTGGGCTTTCTAAAAACACATTCTGGTAGTAAAGACGCATATCTTGAGCAACTGTGTAAAACATCTAAAACCAGACCACACTGGTGGTCTCACACGAAGGGGTTCATATCCCACCGCCTGACACCTAAGGTGAGGTGTGAGTGTAAAAGTCAAGTATTTCCCTCCTGTGATGGACAGCTTCTCTCCCAGGAGGCACTAAATCAGCCTCTTGGGTCTTCACGTTGGTCCTCGTCCATCCGGCTCCCCTGTACTCCCCTGCACTCCCCAACCCCTCCATCATGACCTCCAGAAGGCCTAAAGATAAGCCAGACAGGTACGTGTGATGAAAGTGAGGTCCCCTGTTGGTCTGTGTTCTGGCCCACGTTAAGAGGATCAGATGATCCATCTACGCAGCAGGCTAACAGCAGCAGCTCCTGACGAGCTCCAGTAACGGCATGTGTTTCCAGTCTTCAGTACCCAATCCTCACCGATACGGAACAGGGGGCTAAATTGAAACGGCTTGACTAACTAAGGACACAGCCGGACCTTATTGGACTTAATGTACTTTGTACTGTGTCTTGAGTGTCTAGTTCAACGATCAGAGGTATAAATGACTTTTTAAATCATACCAGAGGGCCAGTCACATATTTTGGCTATATGTGTGTTCATCTGCAAATAGCCTCCTAATAGTAATTTATGTGTTTAATCAAATGTTCCCTTGGACTCTAACAAAGCAGATCAAATACACTGTGATGGGGTACTGGGTAGAATGGGTTCCTAATATAGGGATGACAGGGGAATAAATGATGGATTATTGTTTGGTTTCTTTATTAATTACAGCACTCTGCGTTTGAATCCACTCCTGTCTCTCTGAGGTATTACTGTCAGTAGGAATAGACAGAACTGGTATGAATATATAGAAACGTACTGCTGCAGGAATAGACATAGAACTGGTATGAATATATAGAAACGTGCTGTCAGCAGGAATAAACATAGAACTGGTATGAATATATAGAAACGTGCTGTCAGTAGGAATAAATATAGAACTGGTATGAATATATAGAAACGTGCTGTCAGTAGGAATAAACATAGAACTGGTATGAATATATAGAAACGTGCTGTCAGTAGGAATAAACATAGAACTGGTATGAATATATAGAAACTTGCTGTCAGTAGGAATAAACATAGAACTGGTATGAATATATAGAAACGTGCTGTCAGCAGGAATAAACATAGAACTGGTATGAATATATAGAAACGTGCTGTCAGTAGGAATAAACATAGAACTGGTATGAATATATAGAAAGGTGCTGTCAGTAGGAATAAATATAGAACTGGTATGAATATATAGAAACGTGCTGTCAGTAGGAATAAACATAGAACTGGTATGAATATATAGAAAGGTGCTGTCAGTAGGAATAAATATAGAACTGGTATGAATATATAGAAACGTGCTGTCAGCAGGAATAGACAGAACTGGTATGAATATATAGAAACGTACTGCTGCAGGAATAGACATAGAACTGGTATGAATATATAGAAACGTACTGCTGCAGGAATAGACATAGAACTGGTATGAATATATAGAAACGTGCTGTCAGCAGGAATAGACAGAACTGGTATGAATATATAGAAACGTGCTGTCAGTAGGAATAAACATAGAACTGGTATGAATATATAGAAACGTGCTGTCAGCAGGAATAAACATAGAACTGGTATGAATATATAGAAACGTGCTGTCAGTAGGAATAAACATAGAACTGGTATGAATATATAGAAACGTGCTGTCAGTAGGAATAAACATAGAACTGGTATGAATATATAGAAAGGTGCTGTCAGTAGGAATAAATATAGAACTGGTATGAATATATAGAAACGTGCTGTCAGCAGGAATAAACATAGAACTGGTATGAATATATAGAAAGGTGCTGTCAGTAGGAATAAACATAGAACTGGTATGAATATATAGAAACGTGCTGTCAGTAGGAATAAACATAGAACTGGTATGAATATATAGAAACGTGCTGTCAGCAGGAATAGACAGAACTGGTATGAATATATAGAAACGTGCTGTCAGTAGGAATAGACATAGAACTGGTATGAATATATAGAAACGTGCTGTCAGTAGGAATAAACATAGAACTGGTATGAATATATAGAAACGTGCTGTCAGCCGGAATAGACAGAACTGGTATGAATATACAGAAACATGCTGTCAGCAGGAATAGACAGAACTGGTATGAATATATAGAAACGTGCTGTCAGTAGGAATAGACAGAACTGGTATGAATATATAGAAACGTACTGCTGCAGGAATAGACATAGAACTGGTATGAATATATAGAAACGTGCTGTCAGCCGGAATAGACAGAACTGGTATGAATATATAGAAACGTGCTGTCAGTAGGAATAAACATAGAACTGGTATGAATATATAGAAACGTACTGCTGCAGGAATAGACATAGAACTGGTATGAATATATAGAAACGTGCTGTCAGCAGGAATAGACAGAACTGGTATGAATATATAGAAACGTACTGCTGCAGGAATAGACATAGAACTGGTATGAATATATAGAAACGTACTGCTGCAGGAATAGACATAGAACTGGTATGAATATATAGAAACGTGCTGTCAGCAGGAATAGACATAGAACTGGTATGAATATATAGAAACGTGCTGTCAGCAGGAATAGACAGAACTGGTATGAATATATAGAAACGTGCTGTCAGTAGGAATAAACATAGAACTGGTATGAATATATAGAAACGTGCTGTCAGTAGGAATAAACATAGAACTGGTATGAATATATAGAAACGTGCTGTCAGTAGGAATAAACATAGAACTGGTATGAATATATAGAAACGTGCTGTCAGTAGGAATAAACATAGAACTGGTATGAATATATAGAAACGTGCTGTCAGTAGGAATAAACATAGAACTGGTATGAATATATAGAAACGTGCTGTCAGTAGGAATAAACATAGAACTGGTATGAATATATAGAAACGTGCTGTCAGTAGGAATAAACATAGAACTGGTATGAATATATAGAAACGTGCTGTCAGTAGGAATAAACATAGAACTGGTATGAATATATAGAAACTTGCTGTCAGTAGGAATAAACATCAGTAGGAATACAGAAAAACAGGAATAGAACTGGTATGAATATATAGAAACGTGCTGTCAGTAGGAATAAACATAGAACTGGTATGAATATATAGAAACGTGCTGTCAGTAGGAATAAACATAGAACTGGTATGAATATATAGAAACGTGCTGTCAGTAGGAATAAACATAGAACTGGTATGAATATATAGAAACGTGCTGTCAGAACTGGTATGAATAGAAACACAGTAGGAATAGACAGAACTGGTATGAATATATAGAAACGTGCTGTCAGTAGGAATAGACAGAACTTGTATGAATATTTAGAAACGTGCTGTCAGTAGGAATAGACAGAACTGGTATGAATATATAGAAACGTGCTGTCAGTAGGAATAAACATAGAACTGGTATGAATATATAGAAACGTGCTGTCAGTAGGAATAAACATAGAACTGGTATGAATATATAGAAACGTGCTGTCAGTAGGAATAAACATAGAACTGGTATGAATATATAGAAACGTGCTGTTAGCAGGAATAGACAGAACTGGTATGAATATACAGAAACATGCTGTCAGCAGGAATAAACATAGAACTGGTATGAATATATAGAAATGTGCTGTCAGCAGGAATAGACAGAACTGGTATGAATATATAGAAACGTGCTGTCAGTAGGAATAGACATAAAACGGGTATGAATATATAGAAACGTGCTGTTAGCAGGAATAGACATAGAACTGGTATGAATATACAGAAACATGCTGTCAGCAGGAATAGACAGAATAGACAGAACTGGTATGAATATATAGAAACGTGCTGTCAGCAGGAATAGACATAAACTGGTATGAATATATAGAAACGTGCTGTCAGTAGGAATAGACAGAACTGGTATGAATATATAGAAACGTGCTGTCAGTAGGAATAGACATAGAACTGGTATGAATATATAGAAACGTGCTGTCAGCAGGAATAGACATAGAACTGGTATGAATATATAGAAACGTGCTGTCAGCAGGAATAGAACTGGTATGAATATATAGAACTGGTATGAATATATAGAAACGTGCTGTCAGCAGGAATAGACAGAACTGGTATGAATATATAGAAACGTGCTGTAGACAGAACTGGTATGAATATATAGAAACGTGCTGTCAGTAGGAATAGACAGAACTGGTATGAATATATAGAAACTGTGTAGGAATGTCAGAACTGGTAGGAAAAGCAGGAATAGACATAAAACTGGTATGAATATATAGAAACGTGCTGTCAGTAGGAATAGACAGAACTGGTATGAATATATAGAAACGTGCTGTCAGTAGGAATAGACATAGAACTGGTATGAATATATAGAAACGTGCTGTCAGTAGGAATGGACATAGAACTGGTATGAATAAATAGAAACGTGCTGTCAGCAGGAATAGACAGAACATTTAAATGCCCAGAGGTTATTAAGGCTCTTTAATCATTCTGACTTTTATTTTATATTATTTAACCTTTATTTCACTACTGAGCTACACCAGCTGCTCAAAAAACATGTTGTGTGCAGCTGAGAGAAGGCTTTTACCTTTCCCATGGATTCTTGTCCCTGGACTCTTCTCAGTGCTCTTCGGCAGCGCATGTTGTTTGTACAAACCTGCCTTAGCTTTCCTACAGTTCACTAGTTTCCCTCCTGATTTACAAAATAAGCAATGGTTTTAATTATTCATTTTAGAATAGGGGACGGTCATTTGAAAATATATTTAGTAACTATTAATGTGTGTAACTATTAACGTGTGTAATTATTAATGTGTGTAACTATTAATGTGTGTAACTATTAACGTGTGTAATTATTAATGTGTGTAACTATTAATGTGTGTAACTATTAACATGTGTAATTGTTAATGTGTGTAACTATTAATGTGTGTAAATATTAATGTATGTAACTATTGATGTATGTAACTATTAATGTGTGTAAATATTGATGTGTGTAACTATTAATGTGTGTAACTATTAACGTGTGTAAATATTAATGTATGTAACTATTAATGTGTGTAGCTATTAATGTGTGTAACTATTAATGTGTGTAGCTATTAATGTGTGTAACTATTAATGTGTGTAGCTATTAATGTGTGTAACTATTAATGTGTGTAACTATTAATGTGTGTAAATATTAATGTGTGTAACTATTAATGTGTGTAACTATTAATGTGTGTAACTATTAATGTGTGTAACTATTAATGTGTGTAAATATTAATGTGTGTAACTATTACTATCATTGTGGATCAGAGAGCAGCACCATGAAGCCTGGTTCTTACAGTACTGGTATGGATAAGATAAAGGAGAGATCCAGTACTGGGCCAGGGAATATGGATAAGATAAAGAAGAGATCCAGTACTGGGCCAGGGAATATGGATAAGATAAAGGAGAGATCCAGTACTGGGCCGGGGAATATGGATAAGATAAAGGAGAGATCCAGTACTGGGCCGGGGAATATGGATAAGATAAAGGAGAGATCCAGTACTGGGCCGGGGAATATGGATAAGATAAAGGAGAGATCCAGTACTGGGCCAGGGAATATGGATAAGATAAAGGAGAGATCCAGTACTGGGCCGGGAATATGGATAAGATAAAGGAGAGATCCAGTACTGGGCCAGGGAATATGGATAAGATAAAGGAGAGATCCAGTACTGGGCCAGGGAATATGGATAAGATAAAGGAGAGATCCAGTACTGGGCCGGGGAATATGGATAAGATAAAGAAGAGATCCAGTACTGGGCCGGGGAATCCAGAACTCTACCACCTAGGGTGCACTGTGTTGGGCTGACGAGAGATATCTCTCTGAAAGATCTCATTTATCCGTATCTCACTAATATTGCCTATTCCAGATTTTAATCTCAATCCCCAGATGTTTTCATCATTTTAACAGCCTAAACTTTGCCCTGGATTTGATTGGATGCAGGTGTGGGCATGTAAAAAATACAACAGATGTTTAAGTTATGTTACTAGCCAGTCTAATATAGCCCAAACTTATTAGCGTGATGACTAATTTCACATTTATTTGCATATCATTTCCATATTTAGCTATTCCACTGTAGCCACAACTACCTCATTGTTGATAATATATTTGCTTGTTCATCCTTTCTAGTGGATACTGAAACAGTGTGTCAACATGTTTTTACATCCTAAGAACTGTACCATTTGCTCTATTAGCTAGTTTGCCTCCATCTTCTCACGATATATTTTTTACAATGATACAAGTGTGATCTGATATATTCAAGGAAAGATTATCTATTGACAGGATTGACTCAAAAGAATGATATGATGGGTGCATTTATTGTGTTAATAGACAGACACCTCCAGTGAAAGCTAAACACCCTGTAATCCTGTGACTTCTGTTTCAGTACTGTACACATCCATGCATAGAGCTGAATAGCATATTGTGTTGCACAAGGTGACTTCCAGTTGGCTCCCGGCAGCAGACACTCAATGTGATGTAGCAGCAATAAAAGAAAACATGTCACCATAATCCCAGGAACAACAGACCTAAGAATAGGTACAAAGTGGATACAGTAACCCTAACCCTGTCAATAGAACAGGAAGACACGCACATTATGTCAATAGAACAGGAGGACACACACATGATCTGTCAATAGAACAGGAAGACACGCACATTATGTCAATAGAACAGGAGGACACACACATGATCTGTCAATAGAACAGGAGGACACACACATGATCTGTCAATAGAACAGGAAGACACGCACATTATGTCAATAGAACAGGAGGACACACACATGATCTGTCAATAGAACAGGAAGACACGCACATTATGTCAATAGAACAGGAGGACACACACATGATCTGTCAATAGAACAGGAGGACACACACATGATCTGTCAATAGAACAGGAGGACACACACATGATCTGTCAATAGAACAGGAGGACACACACATGATCTGTCAATAGAACAGGAAGACACGCACATGATCTGTCAATAGAACAGGAGGACACACACATGATCTGTCAATAGAACAGGAGGACACACACATGATCTGTCAATAGAACAGGAGGACACACACATGATCTGTCAATAGAACAGGAGGACACACACATGATCTGTCAATAGAACAGGAAGACACGCACATGATCTGTCAATAGAACAGGAGGACACACACATGATCTGTCAATAGAACAGGAAGACACGCACATGATCTGTCAATAGAACAGGAGGACACACACATGATCTGTCAATAGAACAGGAGGACACACACATTATCTGTCAATAGAACAGGAGGACACACACATGATCTGTCAATAGAACAGGAAGACACGCACATGATCTGTCAATAGAACAGGAGGACACACACATGATCTGTCAATAGAACAGGAAGACACGCACATGATCTGTCAATAGAACAGGAGGACACACACATGATCTGTCAATAGAACAGGAGGACACACACATGATCTGTCAATAGAACAGGAAGACACGCACATGATATGTCAATAGAACAGGAGGACACACACATGATCTGTCAATAGAACAGGAGGACACACACATGATCTGTCAATAGAACAGGAGGACACACACATGATCTGTCAATAGAACAGGAAGACACGCACATGATATGTCAATAGAACAGGAGGACACACACATGATCTGTCAATAGAACAGGAGGACACACACATGATCTGTCAATAGAACAGGAGGACACACACATGATCTGTCAATAGAACATGAGGACACACACATGATCTGTCAGATGTCTCCTCCTATCTTCAGGTTCTGGATAGTAAAGTCAGCTTTTACTTGGTACAATAGTGAGTTCTGACACAATGTCAGACAGCTATTGGCTTAATGTAATGTGAATCTAGCACTCTTGACATTACTGTGACATGAAGAAGATACGCTTTAGAAATCTGTGTACAGTACAAGAGGCTGCAGTCCTGTCATATATGTTGCTATGCTCATATACCCAGTTGTTGACAGGGCCCCAAATCTCAATTTCCGCCTAAAATAACCCAACCATGTAGGAAGATTTGGTAAAGGGCATTTAAAAGAAAACAGTATGAATTTTGTTGAAATGTTCAATTAATTAAGGATAATATAACACATAATCTGGCATATGTCGCTATGCTCATATATGTTGCTACGCTCGTGTCATATTAAGTTGCTATGCTCGTGTATGTCGCTACGCTCATGTATGTCGCTACGCTAATGTATGTCGCTACGCTCGTGTATGTTGCTACACTCATATATGTTGCTATGCTCGTGTATGTTGCTACGCTCGTGTATGCTGCTACGCTCGTGTATGTTGCTATGCTCATATATGTCGCTACGCTCGTGTATGTCGCTACGCTCGTGTATGTCGCTACGGTCGTGTCATATTATGGTGCTACTCTCGTGTATGTCGCTACGCCCGTGTCATATTATGTCGCTACACTCGTGTATGTCGCTACTCTCGTGTATGTCGCTACTCTCGTGTATGTCGCTACGCTCGTGTATGTCGCTACGCTCGTGTATGTCACTACGCTCGTGTGGTACAAATGATGTCGCCACAATAAATCTTCCTGTATGAGTGAAATGAGGAGGATTTCCCATCATCCCCAGAATGCCAGTTCACTGGGGATCTCCCTCAGACTAGGAGGCATAAATACCAGCCCTTGCCTCTAGGAGGCATAAATACCAGCCCCTGCCTCTAGGAGGCATAAATACCAGCCCCTCCCTCTTGGAGGCATAAATACCAGCCCCTGCCTCTAGAAGGCATAAATACCAGCCCCTGCCTCTAGGAGGCATAAATACCAGCCCCTGCCTCTAGGAGGCATATATACTAGCCCCTCCCTATTGGAGGCATAAATACCAGCCCCTGCCTCTAGGAGGCATAAATACCAGCCCCTGCCTCTAGGAGGCATAAATACCTGCCCCTGCCTCTAGGAGGCATAAATACCAGCCCCTGCCTCTAGGAGGCATAAATACCAGCCCCTGCCTCTAGGAGGCATAAATACCAGCCCCTGCCTCTAGGAGGCATAAATACTAGCCCTTCCCTCTTGGAGGCATAAATACCAGCCCCTGCCTCTAGTAGGCATAAATACCAGCCCCTGCCTCTAGGAGGCATAAATACCAGCCCCTGCCTCTAGGAGGCATAAATACCTGCCCCTGCCTCTAGGAGGCATAAATACCAGCCCCTGCCTCTAGGAGGCATAAATACCAGCCCCTGCCTCTAGGAGGCATAAATACCAGCCCTTGCCTCTAGGAGGCATAAATACCAGCCCCTGCCTCTAGGAGGCATAAATACCAGCCCCTCCCTCTTGGAGGCATAAATACCAGCCCCTGCCTCTAGAAGGCATAAATACCAGCCCCTGCCTCTAGGAGGCATAAATACCAGCCCCTGCCTCTAGGAGGCATAAATACTAGCCCCTCCCTATTGGAGGCATAAATACCAGCCCCTGCCTCTAGGAGGCATAAATACCAGCCCCTGCCTCTAGGAGGCATAAATACCTGCCCCTGCCTCTAGGAGGCATAAATACCAGCCCCTGCCTCTAGGAGGCATAAATACCAGCCCCTGCCTCTAGGAGGCATAAATACCAGCCCCTGCCTCTAGGAGGCATAAATATCAGCCCCTCCCTCTTGGAGGCATAAATACCAGCCCCTGACTCTAGAAGAAATAAATACCAGCCGCCGCCTCTAGGAGGCATAAATACTAGCCCTTCCCTCTTGGAGGCATAAATACCAGCCCCTGCCTCTAGTAGGCATAAATACCAGCCCCTGCCTCTAGGAGGCATAAATACCAGCCCCTGCCTCTAGGAGGCATAAATACCTGCCCCTGCCTCTAGGAGGCATAAATACCAGCCCCTGCCTCTAGGAGGCATAAATACCAGCCCCTGCCTCTAGGAGGCATAAATACCAGCCCCTGCCTCTAGGAGGCATAAATATCAGCCCCTGCCTCTTGGAGGCATAAATACCAGCCCCTGACTCTAGAAGGAATAAATACCAGCCCCTGCCTCTAGGAGGCATAAATAACATCCCCTGCCTCTAGGAGGCATAAATACCTGCCCCTGCCTCTAGGAGGCATAAATACCAGCCCCTGCCTCTAGGAGGCATAAATACCAGCCCCTGCCTCTAGGAGGCATAAATACCAGCCCCTGCCTCTAGGAGGCATAAATATCAGCCCCTCCCTCTTGGAGGCATAAATAACAGCCCCTGCCTCTAGGATGCATAAATACCAGCCCCTGCCTCTAGTAGGAATAAATACCAGCCCCTGCCTCTAGGAGGCATAAAGACCAGCCCCTGCCTCTAAGAGGCATAAATACCAGCCCTCGGCCTCTAGGAGGCATAAATACCAGCCCCTGCCTCTAGGAGGCATACATACCAGCCCCTGCCTCTAGGAGGCATAAATACCAGCCCCTGCCATTAGGAGGTGTGGATCCAGCACACAGAACCTGGTTGTTTTTCCGGTCTGTCTGAGCACGGTAATGTGATCATCCATTTTGAAGGGGTGAGAGTGTGGATATGAATATCAACAGTGATGTCAGGGCTACAAGCTGACAATGTGGACCACCAGGTGCCCTGGAGTGGGGTAGGGTAGGGGGGTAGGGTAGGGGCTGGGCTGTGTGGTTAACACAGTGCTAAGGTGACCGTCTTACCTGCAGGCTGGGCCCCACTGAAATAGGAGAACACACACATCCTCTCCCCCTTCCTGGTGTGGGAAACCTGGGCCCCTGTCAGTGTGTGGCGATGACAGCTAAGGGCCGTCCAATGGCAGAGAGAGAGAGGGAGAGAGGGAGGGAGTGAGGGAGTGAGAGAGCGAGGGAGGGAGCGAGTGAGGGAGCGAGGGAGGGAGGGCAGAGTGTTACTGAGGTAAATGCTGGAGGATTGTGTTAGGACACAGACAGGTGTGGGAGACACAGACAAGTGTGGGTGACAGACAGGTGTGGGAGACACAGACAGGTGTGGGTGACAGACAGGTGTGGGAGACAGACAGGTGTGGGAGACACAGACAGGTGTGGGTGACAGACAGGTGTGGGAGACAGACAGACAGGTGTGAGAGACAGACAGCTGTGGGAGACAGACAGGTGTGGGCGACAGACAGGTGTGGGCGACAAAGACAGGTGTGAGAGACACAGACAGGTGTGGGAGACACAGACAGGTGTGGGAGACACAGACAGGTGTGAGAGACAGACAGGTGTGGGAGACAGACAGGTGTGGGAGACAGACAGGTGTGAGAGACACAGACAGGTGTGGGAGACACAGACAGGTGTGAAAGACTGACAGATGTGGGAGACAGACAGGTGTGAAAGACTGACAGATGTGGGAGACAGACAGGTGTGGGAGACAAACAGGTGTAAGAGACAGACAGGTGTGAGAGACAGACAGGTGTGGGAGACAGACAGGTGTGGGAGACAGACAGGTGTGAGAGACACAGACAGGTGTGGGAGACACAGACAGGTGTGAAAGACAGACAGGTGTGGGAGACACAGACAAGTGTGAGAGACAGACAGGTGTGAGAGACAGACAGGTGTGGTAGACAGACATGTGTGGGAAGAGAAGGTAAAGGCTGCTTTGCCATTAAAAGGAATTCCATCAGCTGCTGTAACTATAACTGGGACACATCAACCACAGTTATGACCAACCCTTCAGCTGTAGAGACGCAGTATTTAAAACAGTGTAGATGGATGTAACTAAAACGTGTCTGTCTGTCTGTCTGTCTGCCTGTCTGCCTGTCTGTCTGTCTGTCTGCCTGTCTGCCTGTCTGTCAGTCTGTCTGCCTGTCTGCCTGTCTGCCTGTCTGTCTGCCTGCCTGTCTGCCTGTCTGTCTGTCTGTCTGCCTGTCTGCCTGTCTGTCTGTCTGCCTGCCTGCCTGCCTGTCTGCCTGTCTGTCTGCCTGTCTGTCTGCCTGTCTGTCTGTCTGTCTGTCTGTCTGTCTGCCTGTCTGTCTGCCTGTCTGTCTGCCTGTCTGCCTGTCTGCCTGTTAATCAGAGATACGAGGGCAGATGGTGCTACCTGGACCTTTATAGACAGGCTAGTCATGTGACAGAGAAAGGGCAGCTCTCATCCTCTCATCGAGTCCTTGTACTGAAGGCCTCTTTGTCACCATAGTTGCGTTGCTAAGGACGGTCCCCATGGGACATTTTTATCTTCCCTGATTTAATCACCTACTCTTAAATAAAAACATCAAACGTTTTGCTGCTCTGTTCTCTCTCTCTGTGTCGTTTGGGTGCAAGCTGCTCTTTCCTTAAAACACACCTCATTTTCTCTCTTAGTTCCCTTCTTATAGAAGCCTGCCGGAGGGGGGAAAGCCAGCGTTAACTCTAACAGCTTTTGGCATCTTGGGACAGGAATACATTTTTGTCTCCTGTGATGGCGGTGAGCTGAGGTTTCAACACCATGGTAACTACAAAGACCAGTATTATCATAATTATTATTATAATTATTTGAGACTTTGAGCTTTGCACTCCGCACTTTATCCTATTCCGCTTAATGTCCTGAAATGAGATGTTTGGCACGCTGATCCCATCCTAAAAACATGCATGTAACGTAAATACATAAACCAGAACTAGATCAGTATCTGATATCTGCTGTCCACACCCCTCCCATATGGTACAGTCCTGTACAGTTTAAACATACTGGTGTTCAGTTGTCCACACCCCTCCCATATGGTACAGTCCTGTACAGTTTAAACATACCGGTGTTCAGTTGTCCACACCCCTCCCATATGGTACAGTCCTGTCTAGTTTAAACATACTGGTGTTCAGTTGTCCACACCCCTCCCATATGGTACAGTCCTGTCTAGTTTAAACATACCGGTGTTCAGTTGTCCACACCTTTTCAGTTTGGTGGTTTGGGCTCAAACCACCAAACATTCATTTGTAAAACATATGTAATTAGACACACCCCTACCCACGGTTATCTGGGTATTTAGACACACCCCTTCCCACTGTTATTAGGGTAATTGGACACACCCCTACACACTGTTATTAGGGTATTTACACACACCCCTTCACACTGTTATTTGGGTAATTAGACACACCCCTACCCACTGTTATTTGGATAATTAGACACTCCCCTTCCCACTGTTATTTGGATAATTAGACACACCCCTACCCGCTGTTATTTGGGTAATTAGACACACCCCTTCCCACTGTTATTTGGGTATTTAGACACACCCCTTCCCACTGTTTGTTGGGTATTTAGACACACTCACTGTTATTAGGGTAATTAGGCTTCATACTGGAGGAAGGTATTCATGGAAGGTATTCATGAATGTTTAACAGCATTTAACCCCATTACATACTCTTCTTCTCAACTTCCATGTCCCAGGTGGATCACAGCTGTTGAGTGAGACACTCTAACTGAGCTTGCTCTAAAAATAACACTGTTGACACTGAGAGAAAAACTAATTAATGAACCTATGATTTACTACCTCCTGTCTCTACTGCCAGTTCTTTAGTCCCATGAGGTTCTCAGTGAACGTACAGACTGCACTATTTCTCAGCCGGCCACTGGTTGACTCAATGAACTGAGTGATGTAGGCTCCTCCCCTCTAACTGCCTGTGTGATGTAGGCTCCTCCCCTCTAACTGCCTCCCATCTCATAGTGATGTAGGCTCCTCCCCTCTAACTGCCTCCCATCTCATAGTGATGTAGGCTCCTCCCCTCTAACTGCCTCCCATCTCATAGTGATGTAGGCTCCTCCCCTCTAACTGCCTCCCATCTCATAGTGATGTAGGCTCCTCCCCTCTAACTGCCTCCCATCTCATAGTGATGTAGGCTCCTCCCCTCTAACTGCCTCCCATCTCATAGTGATGTAGGCTCCTCCCCTCTAACAGCCTCCTATCTCATAGTGATGTAGGCTCCTCCCCTCTAACAGCCTCCTATCTCATAGTGATGTAGGCTCCTCCCCTCTAACTGACTCTCATCTCATAGTGATGTAGGCTCCTCCCCTCTAACTGACTCTAATCTCATAGTGATGTAGGCTCCTCCCCTCTAACTGCCTCCCATCTCATAGTGATGTAGGCTCCTCCCCTCCAACTGACTTTCATCTCATAGTGATGTAGGCTCCTCCCCTCTAACTGCCTCCCATCTCATAGTGATGTAGGCTCCTCCCCTCTAACTGCCTCCCATCTCATAGTGATGTAGGCTCCTCCCCTCTAACTGCCTCCCATCTCATAGTGATGTAGGCTCCTCCCCTCTAACTGCCTCCCATCTCATAGTGATGTAGGCTCCTCCCCTCTAACTGCCTCCCATCTCATAGTGATGTAGGCTCCTCCCCTCTAACTGCCTCCCATCTCATAGTGATGTAGGCTCCTCTAACCCTCTAACAGAGTGATGTAGGCTCCTCCCCTCTAACAGCCTCCTATCTCATAGTGATGTAGGCTCCTCCCCTCTAACTGACTCTCATCTCATAGTGATGTAGGCTCCTCCCCTCTAACTGACTCTAATCTCATAGTGATGTAGGCTCCTCCCCTCTAACTGAATCCCATCTCATAGTGATGTAGGCTCCTCCCCTCTAACTGCTTCCTATCTCATAGTGATGTTGGCTCCTCCCCTCTAACTGCCTCCCATCTCATAGTGATGTAGGCTCCTCCCCTCTAACTGACTCCCATCTCATAGTGATCTAGGCTCTTACATTCTAACTGCCTCCCATCTCATAGTGATGTAGGCTCCTCCCCTCTAACTGCTTCCTATCTCATAGTGATGTAGGCTCCTCCCCTCTAACTGACTCCCATCTCATAGTGATGTTGGCTCCTCCCCTCTAACTGCCTCCCATCTCATAGTGATGTAGGCTCCTCCCCTCTAACTGACTCCCATCTCATAGTGATCTAGGCTCTTACATTCTAACTGCCTCCCATCTCATAGTGATGTAGGCTCCTCCCCTCTAACTGCTTCCTATCTCATAGTGATGTAGGCTCCTCCCCTCTAACTGACTTCCATCTCATAGTGATGTAGGCTCCTCCCCTCTAACTGACTCCCATCTCATAGTGATGTAGGCTCCTCCCCTCTAACTGCCTCCCATCTCATAGTGATGTAGGCTCCTCCCCTCTAACTGCCTCCCATCTCATAGTGATGTAGGCTCCTCCCCTCTAACTGCCTCCCATCTCATAGTGATGTAGGCTCCTCCCTTCTAACTGACTCCCATCCCACCACAGGAAGAGAAATACCACGGCAACGCAGGTGTTGTATTCTCACCAGCCTGGATGTTAATGTCTCAGATTGGGGTAATTTAAGTTAGATCTGTTCCTAAGAGAAAACAGAGCAGACCTTTTCCACCGTGGAAACAACACGTGGTAGGCTTTAGAATCGAATAATGTGTAAGGAGATCTGAGAGGTCTGCTCACTGAGAACAGGCTGTCCTCTCCAGCGCTCAGAGCTTGGGCCGACCAGGGCACGACACGGCTTTATGGGACCCGTCAAGGAGCTTAGCCAGCGGGCCACAGGGAAAGATGAGACGGACCTCTGGTGCGGTGGTAAACGTGGAAATGGCCTTGTGTTTTTATTCAATAGGAGGTCTGCATGACACTTGTAATTCACCAGGCTGTGTGTGTGTGTGTGTTGGCATTGCTAGTATGTGTGAGATCAAAAGAAAACAAATACCTCTAAATTATATCAGCACACCCTTGGCCTTTCTGTTGGTGGGGAAATGTTGCCCATGCTGTAAATAGAAATAAACCAGCCTCTCTGACCCAGAGTTTTTATATGCTGAGGGTGTGTTCTGTTGGACCAAGGTTTGGTCGGAATATAAACCCTACGACATGCCCTACAGGGTTTACTAGGTAGAGAATCAACTCTCAAAACCCACACGGCCCAGAGATCATTTTTACAAGACTCCCAATATAAGAAAGAAATGGGAATGCTGGTTAGTATACGTGAAATATATAAAATTGTTTACACAGTCCAAAATATAGATTTGTATGTGGATATACGACAACGAGGGAACAGGCAGACAGAACAACGAGAGAACAGACAGGGAGGACAATGAGAGAACAGACAGGTAGGACAATGAGAGAACAGGCAGATAGGACAAGGAGAGAACAGGCCGATAGGACATCGAGGGAACAGACAGACAGGGAGGACAACGATGAACAGGCAGGCAGGACGAGCAGCAGGGTAAACCGAACAAATAAAACACCAGTAACACTAAACTCACAGAGTTTAGTGTTAGTTTTTGTTATAACAGTCACTGGGTCTTTGTGCACGGTGTGGGATATTGTCTATGTGGCATGATACTTTGTGGTATATTTAGCCGAGTGTTTGTATGCATTTACCTGTCTGCCCCCACACACCTCTAGTGTTTACCCTCCCACACCTCTACTACCCCCCCACACCTCTACTGTCTACCCCCCACACCTCTACTGTCTACCCCCCCACACCTCTACTGCCCCCCCCCACACCTCTACTGTCTACGCCCCCACACCTCTACTGTCTACCCCCCCCACACCTCTACTGTCTACCCCCCACACCTCTACTGTCTACCCCCCACACCTCTACTGTCTACCCCCACACCTCTACTGTCTACCTCCCCCACACCTCTACTGTCTACCCCCCACACCTCTACTGTCTACCTCCCCCACACCTCTACTGTCTACCCCCCACACCTCTACTGCCCCCCACACCTCCACTGTCTACCCCCCCACACCTCTACTGTCTACCCCCCACACCTCTACTGTCTACCCCCCCACACCTCTACTGTCTACCCCCCCACACCTCTACTGTCTACCCCCACACACCTCTACTGTCTACCCCACCCACACCTCTACTGTCTACCCCCACACCTCTACTGTCTACCCCCACACCTCTACTGTCTACCCCCCACACCTCTACTGTCTACCCCCACACCTCTACTGTCTACCCCCACACCTCTACTGTCTACCCCCACACCTCTACTGTCTACCCCCCACACCTCTACTGTCTGCCCCCACACACCTCTACTGTCTACTCCCCCACACCTCTACTGTATACCCCACCACACCTCTACTGTCTACCCCCACACCTCTACTGTCTACCCCCACACCTCTACTGTCTACCCCCACACCTCTACTGTCTACCCCCACACCTCTACTGTCTACCCCCCACACCTCTACTGTCTACCCCCCACACCTCTACTGTCTGCCCCCACACACCTCTACTGTCTACTCCCCACACCTCTACTGTATACCCCACCACACCTCTACTGTCTACCCCCACACCTCTACTGTCTACCCCCACACCTCTACTGTCTACCCCCCACACCTCTACTGTCTACCCCCCACACCTCTACTGTCCACCCCCACACCTCTACTGTCTACCCCCACACCTCTATTGTCTACCCCCACACCTCTACTGTCTACCCCCCCCACACCTCTACTCTCTTCCCCCACACCTCTACTGTCTACCCCCCACACCTCTACTGTCTACCCCCCACACCTCTACTGTCTACCCCCACACCTCTACTGTCTACCCCCCCACACCTCTACTGTCTACCCCCCCCACACCTCTACTGTCTACCCCCACACCTCTACTGTCTGCCCCCCACACCTCTACTGTCAACCCCCACACCTCTACTGTCTACCCCCCACACCTCTACTGTCTAACCCCCACACCTCTACTGTCTACCCCCCCCACACCTCTACTGTCTACCCACACACACCTCTACTGTCTACCCCCCACACCTCTACTGTCTACCCCCCACACCTCTACTGTCTACCCCCACACCTCTACTGTCTACCCCCACACCTCTACTGTCTACCCCCCACACCTCTACTGTCTACCCCCACACCTCTACTGTCTACCCCCACACACCTCTATTGTCTACCCCCCACACCTCTACTGTCTACCCCCCCACACCTCTACTGTCTACCCCCCCACAACTCTTCCCCCCACACCTCTACTGTCTACCCACACACACCTCTACTGTCTACCCCCACACCTCTACTGTCTACCCCCACACCTCTACTGTCTACCCCCACACCTCTACTATCTACCCCCACACCTCTACTGTCTACCCCCCACACCTCTACTGTCTACCCCCCACACCTCTACTGTCTACCCCCACACCTCTACTGTCTACCCCCACACCTCTACTGTCTACCCCCCCACACCTCTACTGTCTACCCCCCACACCTCTACTGTCTACCCCCACACCTCTACTGTCTGCCCCCCACACCTCTACTGTCAACCCCCACACCTCTACTGTCTACCCCCACACCTCTACTGTCTACCCCCCACACCTCTACTGTCTTCCCCCACACTTCTACTGTCTACCCACACACACCTCTACTGTCTACCCCCCACACCTCTACTGTCTACCCCCACACCTCTACTGTCTACCCCCACACACCTCTACTGTCTACCCCCCACACCTCTACTGTCTACCCCCACACCTCTACTGTCTACCCCCACACCTCTACTGTCTACCCCCCACACCTCTACTGTCTACCCCCCCCCACACCTCTACTTTCTACCCCCCACACCTCTACTGTCTACCCCCACCTCTACTGTTTACCCCCCACACCTCTACTGTCTACCCCCCCCACACCTCTACTGTCTACCCCCACACCTCTACTGCCCCCCCACACCTCTACTGTCTACCCCCCACACCTCTACTGTCTACCCCCCACACCTCTACTGTCTACCCCCCACACACACACATGTACTGTCCAATCTAATGTATATCTGCTTTGGACAGTTAAACCATTTTTATTACATTTTTAAATCTCCTTTTGCTCCTCACCAGAATGAGGTATCAGCTAACACCTGACAGGGGGCGTTCCTCCTCATGGCCGCCCCGTGCAGCAACAGGAAAAACAATAGAGTCACATGCATGTCTGGAGCTGAAGGGTTGAGATAGAACAGAGCTGCCTGCCAGGGGATAGAGAGAGAGAAGAGAGAGAGAATTAACTGAATATATATAGAGAGAGAATGAACTGAATAGAGAGAGAGAGAATGTGCTTTTCTCCGTTAACCCCTAGACAGGTCCATCTGGGGAACCCTGAGATGCTGTCAGACACTGTTTCCTCTGTATTATCTTATGCCCACTGCTGAAGCTCCTTTGATGAGATCAGGCTGTCCCCTGAAAACAATGGGATGTGATAAGCGCTGTCTTAGCTATTATTTATTTCACTTTTTTTTAACTGTAAAAATCACATTAAGGTAGGCTTGGCAAAGAATGCAGAAATTGGCAATAAATCCCATTTGAACCATAACAATACAATGAACACAATATGGTCTACAGGAAACATTTACACAACATTTGATCTGAGTTCTTCCTGACCATGTGTTTTCCCAGACCCGGAACAAATCCGGGCCTTGGGCAAAATCCTAAAGGATTGTTGTCATATTACTGATTCAGTGAATGTCTCTGTTGCATGGAAGCTCTGGGCTGTGTGTTTCAGGAGGGAATGCATGTGTTTTGGTTTAAATCGCTTGGGATCCTCTGGGCTAGGTCGAGCTGTCCTCTTCTTCACAAGTCTATGTACGTACACTTGGCCTGGGATGAATTAAACCATTATTAATTACTCTACATGCAGTTTAGGGGGCCCATAAATAATCAGGTGAGAGAGACAGAGCTGCTAGAACCACCAGGGAATACAGGAACACTCTACAGATGCTACAGGAACATTCGACAGATTCTACAGGAACACTCTACAGATGCTACAGGAACACTCTACAGATGCTACAGGAACACTCGACAGATGCTACAGGAACACTCTACAGATGCTACAGGAACACTCTACAGATGCTACAGGAACACTCTACAGATGCTACAGGAACATTCGACAGATTCTACAGGAACACTCTACAGATGCTACAGGAACACTCTACAGATGCTACAGGAACACTCTACAGATGCTACAGGAACACTCTACAGATGCTACAGGAACACTCTACAGATGCTACAGGAACACTCTACAGATGCTACAGGAACACTCTACAGATGCTACAGGAACACTCTACAGATGCTACAGGAACACTCTACAGATGCTACAGGAACACTCGACAGATTCTACAGGAACACTCTACAGATGCTACAGGAACACTCTACAGATGCTACAGGAACACTCTACAGATGCTACAGGAACACTCTACAGATGCTACAGGAACACTCTACAGATGCTACAGGAACACTCTACAGATGCTACAGGAACACTCTACAGATGCTACAGGAACACTCTACAGATGCTACAGGAACACTCTACAGATGCTACAGGAACACTCTACAGATGCTACAGGAACACTCTACAGATGCTACAGGAACACTCTACAGATGCTACAGGAACACTCTACAGATGCTACAGAAACACTCTACAGATGCTTGGTGAAGGGAAATGCATGTGGGTTTAAGGCCCTAACTGTTTTTTACAGTAGTAATGACATTGTATCTGCTTATATATATATATATACACACACATACCTTTACAACTGTCAACCTTGTTTATAAAGATACATGAAGATATGAATTTCATAGGTCAGTTATCTCTGCAAATCTCTGTGACTGCCAAGAAGACAAGAAGATGTATATATATATACTTGTTTACACAAACAGCATTATATCATTTTGTTAATCAAGGCCTGACTGAGAAAATGCTAGGCCTATAATTAATATTCAGTACATGACTGCAAACATATCAGACCACATATTTGATGTATATCATGTGTTAGAGGGCTGTGTTAGAGGGCTGTGTTAGAGGGCTGTGTTAGAGGACTGTGTTAGAGGGCTGTGTTAGAGGGCTGTGTTAGAGGACTGTGTTAGAGGGCTGTGTTAGAGGGCTGTGTTAGAAGGCTGTGTTAGAGGACTGTGTTAGAGGGCTGTGTTAGAAGGCTGCGTTAGAGGGCTGTGTTAGAGGGCTGTGTTAGAGGGCTGTGTTAGAGGGCTGTGTTAGAGGGCTGTGTTAGAGGAGGGTTGTGTTAGAGGGCTGTGTTAGAGGGCTGTGTTAGAGGACTGTGTTAGAGGACTGTGTTAGAGGGCTGTGTTAGAGGGCTGTGTTAGTTAGAGGACTGTGTTAGAGGGCTGTGTTAGAGGGCTGTGTTAGAGGCTGTGTTAGAGGGCTGTGTTAGGAGGGACTGTGTTTGTGTTAGGGACTGTGTTAGAGGGCTGTGTTAGAGGACTGTGTTAGAGGACTGTGTTAGAGGGCTGTGTTTAGGGCTGTGTTAGAGGAGGGCTGTGTTAGAGGGCTGTGTTTTGAGGGCTGTGTTAGAGGGCTGTGTTAGAGGACTGTGTTAGAGGACTGTGTTAGAGGGCTGTGTTAGAGGCTGCTGTGTTAGAGGGGGTTGTGTTAGTGGGGCTGTGTTGCTGTGTTTGAGGGCTGGTGTTAGAGGACTGTGTTAGAGGGCTGTGTTAGAGGGCTGTGTTAGAGGACTGTGTTAGAGGGCTGTGTTAGATGGCTGTGTTAGAAGGACTGTGTTAGAGGACTGTGTTAGAGGGCTGTGTTAGAGGGCTGTGTTAGAGGGCTGTGTTAGAGGGCTGTGTTAGAGGGCTGTGTTAGAGGGCTGTGTTAGAGGGCTGTGTTAGAGGGCTGTGTTAGAGGGCTGTGTTAGAGGGCTGTGTTAGGGCTGGCTGTGTTGTGAGGGCTGTGTTAGAGGACTGTGTTAGAGGGCTGTGTTAGAGGGCTGTGTTAGAGGGCTGTGTTAGAGGGCTGTGTTAGAGGGCTGTGTTAGAGGGCTGTGTTAGAGGGCTGTGTTAGGACTGTGTTAGAGGGCTGTGTTAGAGGGCTGTGTTAGAGGGCTGTGTTAGAGGACTGTGTTAGAGGGCTGTGTTAGAGGACTAGTGGGCTGTGGTAGTGGGCTGTGTTAGGGCTGTGTTTGAGGGCTGTGTTAGAGGGCTGTGTTAGAGGACTGTGTTAGAGGGCTGTGTTAGAGGGCTGTGTTAGGGCTGTGTTAGATGGCTGTGTTAGAAGGCTGCGTTAGAGGGTTGCGTTAGAGGGTTGTGTTATAGGGTTGTGTTAGAGGGCTGTGTTAGAGGGCTGTGTTAGAGGACTGTGTTAGAGGACTGTGTTAGAGGGCTGTGTTAGAGGACTGTGTTAGAGGACTGTGTTAGGGCTGAGGGCTGTGTTAGAGGACTGTTAGAGGACTGTGTTAGAGGGCTGTGTTAGAGGGCTGTGTTAGAGGGCTGTGTTAGTGTGCTGTGTTTGTTTGAGGGCTGTGTTAGAGGGCTGTGTTAGAGGACTGTGTTAGAGGGCTGTGTTTGAGGACTGTGTTAGAGGGCTGTGTTTGAGGACTGTGTTTGAGGGCTGCTGTACTGATTGATTGTGTTTGAGGACTGTGTTAGAGGGCTGTGTTAGAGGGCTGTGTTTGAGGGCTGTGTTAGAGGGCTGTGTTAGAGGACTGTGTTAGAGGGCTGTGTTAGAGGGCTGTGTTAGAGGGCTGTGTTAGAGGGCTGTGTTAGATGGCTGTGTTAGAAGGCTGTGTTAGAGGGTTGTGTTAGAGGGTTGTGTTATAGGGTTGTGTTAGAGGGCTGTGTTAGAGGGCTGTGTTAGAGGACTGTGTTAGAGGACTGTGTTAGAGGGCTGTGTTAGAAGGCTGCGTTAGAGGGTTGTGTTAGAGGGTTGTGTTATAGGGTTGTGTTAGAGGGCTGTGTTAGAGGGCTGTGTTAGAGGACTGTGTTAGAGGACTGTGTTAGAGGGCTGTGTTAGAGGACTGTGTTAGAGGACTGTGTTAGAGGGCTGTGTTAGAGGACTGTGTTAGAGGGCTGTGTTAGAGGGCTGTGTTAGTGGGCTGTATTAGAGGGCTGTGTTAGTGTGCTGTGTTTGAGGGCTGTGTTAGAGGGCTGTGTTAGAGGACTGTGTTAGAGGGCTGTGTTAGAGGGCTGTGTTAGAGGACTGTGTTAGAGGGCTGTGTTAGAGGACTGTGTTAGAGGGCTGTGTTAGAGGGCTGTGTTAGAGGGCTGTGTTAGAGGGCTGTGTTAGAGGGCTGTGTTAGAGGGCTGTGTTAGAGGACTGTGTTAGAGGGCTGTGTTAGAGGACTGTGTTAAAGGGCTGTGTTAGAGGGCTGTGTTAGTGGGCTGTATTAGAGGGCTGTGTTAGAGGGCTGTGTTTGAGGGCTGCTGTACTGATTCATTATTTTGATTTCCTTGCAATTTCAGCTGTAATTTCAGGAAGCTAATTTGATCAAATAACGTCTTCTGATTTTCAGGGTTTATGATTTAAAAATATATGTAAATTACTACCTTGAAATTTAAACACTAACAGAGCCTCAATGTTGTGCCCCAGCACAGCCAAGGCTTCAATGTTGTGCCCCAGCACAGCCAAGGCTTCAATGTTGTGCCCCAGCACAGCCAAACCTTCAATGTTGTGCCCCAGCACAGCCAAACCTTCAATGTTGTGCCCCAGCACAGCCAAACCTTCAATGTTGTGCCCCAGCACAGCCAAACCTTCAATGTTGTGCCCCAGCACAGCCAAGGCTTCGGTTTCTGTTCTCAGTTCTCCCAACCCACCCACCCACCCAGGCTCATAGAGAAGTGTGTGGAGCATCAAAAGTCCAAAAGACCATTATACACCAACAGGTTAAAGAGTTTTAGCTTTACATTATATATATATTATATAGTTATATTTGTCCACCAGATCCTATGACTTTCACATTATATATATTATATAGTTATATTTGTCCACCAGGTCCTATGACTTTTACATTATATATATTATATAGTTATATTTGTCCACCAGATCCTATGACTTTCACATTATATATATTATATAGTTATATTTGTCCACCAGATCCTATGACTTTTACATTATATATATTATATAGTTATATTTGTCCACCAGATCCTATGACTTTTACATTATATATATTATATAGTTATATTTGTCCACCAGATCCTATGACTTTTACATTATATATATTATATAGTTATATTTGTCCACCAGATCCTATGACTTTTACATTATATATATTATATAGTTATATTTGTCCACCAGATCCTATGACTTTTACATTATATATATTATATAGTTATATTTGTCCACCAGGTCCTATGACTTTTACATTATATATATTATATAGTTATATTTGTCCACCAGGTCCTATGACTTTTACATTATATATATTATATAGTTATATTTGTCCACCAGATCCTATGACTTTTACATTATATATATTATCTAGTTATATTTGTCCACCAGATCCTATGACTTTTACATTATATATATTATATAGTTATATTTGTCCACCAGGTCCTATGACTTTTACATTATATATATTATATAGTTATATTTGTCCACCAGATCCTATTGTCACGAATACACAGGACAACGGTGTTTGAAAATCCAATCGCGGATAGCGATGTTTTATTGAACAATATGATGGAGTTGGCACAAGAGTAGTCCGGACTGGCAGGGTTCGTTATCGGAATATAAGAGTCCGTAATGGGCACCGAAGGAGCAGGCAGAGACGTAGTCGGAAAACAGGCAGGTAGATCAGAGTACGGGAAAATCACTGAAGGAACAGGTCGGAGGATTAGGCAGTAAAGGTAATCAAAAACAAGCACGGGTCTGGTACACAGGAATTCAATAAAACTCTCGCTCCTTTAAATCGCTTAGTAGACGTGAAAAACGAACAATACCTCGCAGTGGTCTAACAGGAATGGTGAGTATATGTAGTGTGTGTAATCAGTGTCAGGTGTGCGTCAAAACTCAGGTGAGTTGGATTTACCCTGATTGCGCCTTCCTCCCTTGGGTTGGGGAATTGACAGCTCAGGCATAGAAGAGGAGAAACCTCTGTTTCTCACACCTATGACTTTCACATTATATATATTATATAGTTATATTTG
Source organism: Dallia pectoralis (assembly GCA_029465975.1). NCBI lineage: Eukaryota > Metazoa > Chordata > Actinopteri > Esociformes > Umbridae > Dallia > Dallia pectoralis. Next base: position 15,667,211 of record CM055747.1, on the reverse strand, counting down.
TCCACCAGATCCTATGACTTTTACATTATATATATTATATAGTTATATTTGTCCACCAGATCCTATGACTTTTACATTATATATATTATATAGTTATATTTGTCCACCAGATCCTATGACTTTTACATTATATATATTATATAGTTATATTTGTCCACCAGATCCTATGACTTTTACATTATATATATTATATAGTTATATTTGTCCACCAGATCCTATGACTTTTACATTATATATATTATATAGTTATATTTGTCCACCAGATCCTATGACTTTTACATTATATATATTATATAGTTATATTTGTCCACCAGATCCTATGACTTTTACATTATATATATTATATAGTTATATTTGTCCACCAGATCCTATGACTTTTACATTATATATATATTATATAGATATATTTGTCCACCACATCCTATGACTTTTACATTATATATATTATATAGTTATATTTGTCCACCAGATCCTATGACTTTTTACATTATATATATTATATAGTTGTATTTGTCCATCGGATCCTATGACTTTTCACATTATATATATTATATAGTTATATTTGTCCACCAGATCCTATGACTTTTACATTATATATATTATATAGTTATATTTGTCCACCAGATCCTATGACTTTTACATTATATATATTATATAGTTATATTTGTCCACCAGATCCTATGACTTTTACATTATATATATTATATAGTTATATTTGTCCACCAGATCCTATGACTTTTACATTATAAATATTATATAGATATATTTGTCCACCAGATCCTATGACTTTTACATTATATATATTATCTAGTTATATTTGTCCACCAGATCCTATGACTTTTACATTATATATATTATATAGTTATATTTGTCCACCAGATCCTATGACTTTTACATTATATATATTATATAGTTATATTTGTCCACCAGATCCTATGACTTTTACATTATATATATTATATAGTTATATTTGTCCACCAGATCCTATGACTTTTACATTATATATATTATATAGTTATATTTGTCCACCAGATCCTATGACTTTTACATTATATATAGAGGCTAATTTATCCTTTTTCAGCAGTCTCCTGCTAGCCCCACCACATTCTGCATCAGCAACCAGATAAACTAACAGCATTTTCTTTTTACGCCCTGAGCCAGTCTTCATTTAAATATAAACAGAGCCTATTCAGTAATAGTGATGATAGTTTTTGGGTCAATTGCCTTGTCAAAACATTTATACGGTGCACAGAGAAATGTGTGTGTGTGTGTGTGTGTGTGATGATGCGTGAAAGTGGGAGGCAGAGGGTGGCTGTTAGACAATGTCATCATTGAGTACCAGCTTGCTAGCCCCATAAGACCCCATAAGACCCCATATGAGCCCATAAGACCCCATAAGACCCCATATGACCCCATAAGACCCCATATGACCCCATATGACCCCATAAGACCCCATATGACCCCATAAGACCCCATATGACCCCATATGACCCCATAAGACCCCATATGACCCCATATGACCCCATATGACTCCATATGACCCCATAAGACCCCATATGACCCCATAAGACCCCATATGACCCCATATGACCCCATAATACCCCATATGACCCCATATGACCCCATAAGACCCCATATGAGCCCATAAGACCCCATATGACCCCATAATACCCCATATGACCCCATAGGAAACCATATGACCCCTTATGACCCCATTATACCCCAAATGACCCCATAGGAAACCATATGACCATAGGAAACCATAGGACCCCCATAGGAACCCATAGCACCCCATATGACCCTATAAGACCCCATATGACCCCAAACAACCCTATAGGAACCCAAAGGACCCCATATGACCCCGTATGACCCCAAATGACCCCATATGACCCTATAGGACCCCATAGGAACCCATAGAACCCAATAGGGCCCAATAAACCCCATTTTAATCAACCATTTATTGTCATTAAAATGGATTTTTGGCATTGCATTATAAGTTATTTAGAGAAGTTGATGACAGACTAATAGACTATGAATGAATAGAAAATGGCTTCATTGTAAATGTTTTTTCCAGTTCTAAAATACATTTCACAATCATATAAAATTGCGACTGCGAAATGTCTTTGTCAATAGTGTATATGAACACCATGCTCTGTAAGTAATACACGATAAAAAGGGCCACATTGTAAATATAAATCATCAGTACATCATCAGTACATTTTGGTCTTCTGTTTGACTAACAGAGGGTGTAGAAGCCCAGTAGCTCTGGTTATTATGTACATGGAAGCAGATACCACAGCAAACTGCAGCCTGCAGTATCAACGTTTCATGATTTCTCTTTAACAACCAGAGCTTGTCTTTGTTGTGTGAGATTGTGGGATTCACATTTCTACATGAAATGATATTATTAAATTGAATATGTCTTTTAAGGCTCAGTGTTTGTGAAATTCTATCTATCTGCCCCATCAAAGAACGGGAGCGCCAGGGTGTCATGTCTTTGCTTTCCTACTTTGGTGATTTATTTTTGTGCGTCCTGTAAGTTATTAACAGATCTTGTTACATGGGTGGGGACTCGAGGTAACCACTAGGGGCCAATGGCAGGGCAGAATCTGTCTGGTGGAACCCTTAGGAGCCAATGGCAGGGCAGAATCTGTCTGGTGGAACCACTAGGAGCCAATGGCAGGGCAGAATCTGTCTGGTGGAACCACTAGGAGCCAATGGCAGGGCAGAATCTGTCTGGTGGAACCCTTAGGAGCCAATGGCAGGGCAGAATCTGTCTGGTGGAACCACTAGGAGCCAATGGCAGGGCAGAATCTGGATGGATCTTGAATGAGAACGGAGCAGTTTTTCTGGAGGTCAAGTGATGGGATGAATGGTTGTTTTTCAGCGGACTGGAATGACATTCCACAAAAACAACACGGACGAGCATCACTATATTTGCAAGACATCGTATTGCTGTTTTACTCTATTCATCCTATTTGATTTTAGTTTGATGTAAATCAGGCTTTGGAAACAACTTTGTGAAGCGATGTTAAAGAACTGTTTTGTCTGTAAATGTAAAATGTTTTTCATTCGAATATCACTTAAATATTATTTACTTGGCTAGCCCTATATTACTACAATTGTATCAGCCCTATACTACTACAGTTGAATCAGCCCTATATTACTACAGTTGTATCAGCCCTATATTACTACAGTTGTATCAGCCCTATACTACTACAGTTGTATCAACACTATATTACTACAGTTGTATCAGCCCTATACTACTACAGTTGTATCAGCCCTATATTATTACAGTTGTATCAGCCCTATATTACTACAATTGTATCAGCCCTATACTACTACAGTTGAATCAGCCCTATATTACTACAGTTGTATCAGCCCTATATTACTACAGTTGTATCAACCCTATACTACTACAGTTGTATCAACACTATATTACTACAGTTGTATCAGCCCTATACTACTACAGTTGTATCAGCCCTATATTACTACAGTTGTATCAGCCCTATATTACTACAGTTGTATCAGCCCTATATTACTACAGTTGTATCAACCCTATATTACTACAGTTGTATCAGCCCTATACTACTACAGTTGTATCAGCCCTATATTACTACAGTTGTATCAGCCCATTACTACTACAGTTGTATCAGCCCTATACTACTACAGTTGTATCAGCCCTATATTACTACAGTTGTATCAGCCCTATACTACTACAGTTGTATCAGCCCTATACTACTACAGTTGTATCAGCCCTATATTACTACTACAGTTGTATCAGCCCTATATTACTACAGTTGTATCAGCCCTATACTACTACAGTTGTATCAGCCCTATATTACTACTACAGTTGTATCAGCCCTATATTACTACAGTTGTATCAGCCCTATATTACTACAGTTGTATCAGCCCTATACTACTACAGTTGTATTAGCCCTATATTACTACAGTTGTATCAGCCCTATATTACCACAGTTGTATCAGCCCTATACTACTACAGTTGTATCAGCCCTATATTACTACAGTTGTATCAGCCCTATATTACTACAGTTGTATCAGCCCTATACTACTACAGTTGTATCAGCCCTATATTACTACAGTTGTATCAGCCCTATATTACCACAGTTGTATCAGCCCTATACTACTACAGTTGTATCAGCCCTATATTACTACAGTTGTATCAGCCCTATATTACTACTACAGTTGTATCAGCCCTTTATTACTACAGTTGTATCAGCCCTATTTTACTGCAGTTGTATCAGCCCTATATTATTACAGTTGTATCAGCCCTATATTACTACTACAGTTGTATCAGCCCTATATTACTACAGTTGTATCAGCCCTATATTACCACAGTTGTATCAGCCCTATACTACTACAGTTGTATCAGCCCTATATTACTACAGTTGTATCAGCCCTATATTACTACAGTTGTATCAGCCCTATATTACTACAGTTGTATCAGCCCTGTACTACTACAGTTGTATCAGCCCTATATTACTACAGTTGTATCAGCCCTATATTACTACAGTTGTATCAGCCCTATACTACTACAGTTGTATCAGCCCTATATTACTACAGTTGTATCAGCCCTATATTACTACAGTTGTATCAGCCCTATATTACTACAGTTGTATCAGCCCTATATTACTACAGTTGTATCAGCCCTATATTACTACAGTTGTATCAGCCCTATATTACTACAGTTGTATCAGCCCTATATTACTACAGTTGTATCAGCCCTGTACTACTACAGTTGTATCAGCCCTATATTACTACAGTTGTATCAGCCCTATATTACTACAGTTGTATCAGCCCTATATTACTACAGTTGTATCAGCCCTATATTACTACAGTTCTATCAGCCCTATATTACTACAGTTGTATCAGCCCTATTTTACTACAGTTGTATCAGCCCTATATTATTACAGTTGTATCAGCCCTATATTACTACTACAGTTGTATTAGCCCTATATTACTACAGTTGTATCAGCCCTATATTACTACAATTGTATCAGCTCTATATTACTACAGTTGTATCAGCCCTATATTACTACAGTTGTATCAGCCCTATATTACTACAGTTGTATCAGCCCTATACTACTACAGTTGTATCAGCCCTATATTACTACAGTTGTATCAGCCCTATATTACTACAGTTGTATCAGCCCTATATTACTACAGTTGTATCAGCCCTATACTACTACAGTTGTATCAGCCCTATACTACTACAGTTGTATCAGCCCTATATTACTACAGTTGTATCAGCCCTATACTACTACAGTTGTATCAGCCCTATACTACTACAGTTGTATCAGCCCTATACTACTACTGTTGTATCAGCCCTACATTACTACAGTTGTATCAGCCCTATATTACTACAATTGTATCAGCCCTATACTTCAGTTGGAGTAGCCCTATATTACTACAGTTGTATCAGCCCTATACTACTACAGTTGTATCAGCCCTATACTACTACAGTTGTATCAGCCCTATATTACTACAGTTGTATCAGCCCTATATTACTACAGTTGTATCAGCCCTATATTACTACAGTTGTATCAGCCCTATTTTACTACAGTTGTATCAGCCCTATATTACTACAGTTGTATCAGCCCTATATTACTACAGTTGTATCAGCCCTATATTACTACAGTTGTATCAGCCCTATATTACTACAATTGTATCAGCCCTATACTTCAGTTGGAGTAGCCCTATATTACTACAGTTGTATCAGCCCTATACTACTACAGTTGTATCAGCCCTATACTACTACAGTTGTATCAGCCCTATATTACTACAGTTGTATCAGCCCTATATTACTACAGTTGTATCAGCCCTATATTACTACTACAGTTGTATCAGCCCTATAATACTACTGTTGTATCAGCCCTACATTACTACAGTTGTATCAGCCCTATATTACTACAATTGTATCAGCCCTATACTTCAGTTGGAGTAGCCCTATATTACTACAGTTGTATCAGCCCTATACTACTACAGTTGTATCAGCCCTATACTACTACAGTTGTATCAGCCCTATATTACTACAGTTGTATCAGCCCTATATTACTACAGTTGTATCAGCCCTATATTACTACAGTTGTATCAGCCCTATTTTACTACAGTTGTATCAGCCCTATATTACTACAGTTGTATCAGCCCTATATTACTACAGTTGTATCAGCCCTATATTACTACAGTTGTATCAGCCCTATATTACTACAGTTGTATCAGCCCTATACTACTACAGTTGTATCAGCCCTATACTACTACAGTTGTATCAGCCCTATATTACTACAGTTGTATCAGCCCTATATTACTACAGTTGTATCAGCCCTATACTACTACAGTTGTATCAGCCCTATATTACTACAGTTGTATCAGCCCTATACTACTACAGTTGTATCAGCCCTATATTACTACAGTTGTATCAGCCCTATATTACTACAGTTGTATCAGCCCTTTATTACTACAGTTGTATCAGCCCTATTTTACTGCAGTTGTATCAGCCCTATATTATTACAGTTGTATCAGCCCTATATTACTACTACAGTTGTATCAGCCCTATATTACTACAGTTGTATCAGCCCTATACTACTACAGTTGTATCAGCCCTATATTACTACAGTTGTATCAGCCCTATACTACTACAGTTGTATCAGCCCTATACTACTACAGTTGTATCAGCCCTATATTACTACAGTTGTATCAGCCCTATATTACTACAGTTGTATCAGCCCTATATTACTACAGTTGTATCAGCCCTATATTACTACAGTTGTATCAGCCCTATATTACTACAGTTGTATCAGCCCTATATTATTACAGTTGTATCAGCCCTATACTACTACAGTTGTATCAGCCCTATATTACTACAGTTGTATCAGCCCTATATTACTACAGTTGTATCAGCCCTATATTACTACAGTTGTATCAGCCCTGTACTACTACAGTTGTATCAGCCCTATATTACTACAGTTGTATCAGCCCTATATTACTACAGTTGTATCAGCCCTATATTACTACAGTTGTATCAGCCCTATATTACTACAGTTCTATCAGCCCTATAATACTACAGTTGTATCAGCCCTATTTTACTACAGTTGTATCAGCCCTATATTATTACAGTTGTATCAGCCCTATATTACTACTACAGTTGTATTAGCCCTATATTACTACAGTTGTATCAGCCCTATATTACTACAGTTGTATCAGCCCTGTACTACTACAGTTGTATCAGCCCTATATTACTACAGTTGTATCAGCCCTATATTACTACAGTTGTATCAGCCCTATATTACTACAGTTGTATCAGCCCTATATTACTACAGTTGTATCAGCCCTATTTTACTACAGTTGTATCAGCCCTATAGTATTACAGTTGTATCAGCCCTATATTACTACTACAGTTGTATTAGCCCTATATTACTACAGTTGTATCAGCCCTATATTACTACAATTGTATCAGCCCTATACTTCAGTTGGAGTAGCCCTATATTACTACAGTTGTATCAGCCCTATATTACTACAGTTGTATCAGCCCTATATTACTACAGTTGTATCAGCCCTATATTACTACAGTTGTATCAGCCCTATACTACTACAGTTGTATCATCCCTATACTACTACAGTTGTATCAGCCCTATTTTACTACAGTTGTATCAGCCCTATATTACTACAGTTGTATCAGCCCTATACTACTACAGTTGTATCAGCCCTATATTACTACAGTTGTATCAGCCCTATACTACTACAGTTGTATCAGCCCTATATTACTACAGTTGTATCAGCCCTATATTACTACAGTTGTATCAGCCCTTTATTACTACAGTTGTATCAGCCCTATATTACTACAGTTGTATCAGCCCTATACTACTACAGTTGTATCAGCCCTATATTACTACAGTTGTATCAGCCCTATACTACTACAGTTGTATCAGCCCTATACTACTACAGTTGTATCAGCCCTATATTACTACAGTTGTATCAGCCCTATTTTACTACAGTTGTATCAGCCCTATAGTATTACAGTTGTATCAGCCCTATATTACGACTACAGTTGTATTAGCCCTATATTACTACAGTTGTATCAGCCCTATATTACTACAGTTGTATCAGCCCTATATTACTACAGTTGTATCAGCCCTATATTACTACAGTTGTATCAGCCCTATATTATTACAGTTGTATCAGCCCTATACTACTACAGTTGTATCAGCCCTATATTACTACAGTTGTATCAGCCCTATATTACTACAGTTGTATCAGCCCTATATTACTACAGTTGTATCAGCCCTGTACTACTACAGTTGTATCAGCCCTATATTACTACAGTTGTATCAGCCCTATATTACTACAGTTGTATCAGCCCTATATTACTACAGTTGTATCAGCCCTATATTACTACAGTTCTATCAGCCCTATATTACTACAGTTGTATCAGCCCTATTTTACTACAGTTGTATCAGCCCTATATTATTACAGTTGTATCAGCCCTATATTACTACTACAGTTGTATTAGCCCTATATTACTACAGTTGTATCAGCCCTATATTACTACAATTGTATCAGCCCTATATTACTACAGTTGTATCAGCCCTATATTACTACAGTTGTATCAGCCCTATATTACTACAGTTGTATCAGCCCTATACTACTACAGTTGTATCAGCCCTATATTACTACAGTTGTATCAGCCCTATATTACTACAGTTGTATCAGCCCTATATTACTACAGTTGTATCAGCCCTATACTACTACAGTTGTATCAGCCCTATACTACTACAGTTGTATCAGCCCTATATTACTACAGTTGTATCAGCCCTATACTACTACAGTTGTATCAGCCCTATACTACTACAGTTGTATCAGCCCTATATTACTACTACAGTTGTATCAGCCCTATAATACTACAATTGTATCAGCCCTATACTTCAGTTGGAGTAGCCCTATATTACTACAGTTGTATCAGCCCTATACTACTACAGTTGTATCAGCCCTATACTACTACAGTTGTATCAGCCCTATATTACTACAGTTGTATCAGCCCTATATTACTACAGTTGTATCAGCCCTATATTACTACAGTTGTATCAGCCCTATTTTACTACAGTTGTATCAGCCCTATATTATTACAGTTGTATCAGCCCTATATTACTACTACAGTTATATCAGCCCTATATTACTACAGTTGTATCAGCCCTATACTACTACAGTTGTATCAGCCCTATATTACTACAGTTGTATCAGCCCTATACTACTACAGTTGTATCAGCCCATTACTACTACAGTTGTATCAGCCCTATATTACTACAGTTGTATCAGCCCTATATTACTACAGTTGTATCAGCCCTATATTACTACAGTTGTATCAGCCCTATATTACTACAGTTGTATCAGCCCTATATTACTACAGTTGTATCAGCCCTATATTATTACAGTTGTATCAGCCCTATACTACTACAGTTGTATCAGCCCTATATTACTACAGTTCTATCAGCCCTATACTACTACAGTTGTATCAGCCCTATATTATTACAGTTGTATCAGCCCTATATTACTACAGTTGTATCAGCCCTATATTACTACAGTTGTATCAGCCCTATTTTACTACAGTTGTATCAGCCCTATATTATTACAGTTGTATCAGCCCTATATTACTACTACAGTTGTATCAGCCCTATATTACTACAGTTGTATCAGCCCTATACTACTACAGTTGTATCAGCCCTATATTACTACAGTTGTATCAGCTCTATACTACTACAGTTGTATCAGCCCATTACTACTACAGTTGTATCAGCCCTATATTACTACAGTTGTATCAGCCCTATATTACTACAGTTGTATCAGCCCTATATTACTACAGTTGTATCAGCCCTATATTACTACAGTTGTATCAGCCCTATACTACTACAGTTGTATCAGCCCTATATTACTACAGTTGTATCAGCCCATTACTACTACAGTTGTATCAGCCCTATATTACTACAGTTGTATCAGCCCTATATTACTACAGTTGTATCAGCCCTATATTACTACAGTTGTATCAGCCCTATATTACTACAGTTGTATCAGCCCATTACTACTACAGTTGTATCAGCCCTATATTACTACAGTTGTATCAGCCCATTACTACTACAGTTGTATCAGCCCTATATTACTACAGTTGTATCAGCCCTATACTACTACAGTTGTATCAGCCCTATACTACTACAGTTGTATCAGCCCTATACTACTACAGTTGTATCAGCCCATTACTACTACAGTTGTATCAGCCCTATATTACTACAGTTGTATCAGCCCTATATTACTACAGTTGTATCAGCCCTATATTACTACAGTTGTATCAGCCCTATATTACTACAGTTGTATCAGCCCTATATTACTACAGTTGTATCAGCCCTATACTACTACAGTTGTATCAGCCCTATATTACTACAGTTGTATCAGCCCTATATTACTACAGTTGTATCAGCCCTATATTACTACAGTTGTATCAGCCCTATATTACTACAGTTGTATCAGCCCTATATTACTACAGTTGTATCAGCCCTATATTACTACAGTTGTATCAGCCCTATATTATTACAGTTGTATCAGCCCTATACTACTACAGTTGTATCAGCCCTATATTACTACAGTTGTATCAGCCCTATATTACTACAGTTGTATCAGCCCTATATTACTACAGTTGTATCAGCCCTATATTACTACAGTTGTATCAGCCCTATATTACTACAGTTGTATCAGCCCTATATTACTACAGTTGTATCAGCCCTATATTACTACAGTTGTATCAGCCCTGTACTACTACAGTTGTATCAGCCCTATATTACTACAGTTGTATCAGCCCTATATTACTACAGTTGTATCAGCCCTATACTACTACAGTTGTATCAGCCCTATATTACTACAGTTGTATCAGCCCTATATTACTACAGTTGTATCAGCCCTATATTACTACAGTTGTATCAGCCCTATATTACTACAGTTGTATCAGCCCTATACTTCAGTTGGAGTAGCCCTACACATCAGTTTTACTTGCCCTATTCTGAAGTCATCGCAGTCCTGTACTTCCACAATGGTGGCCATCTCATTGTGATATCAGCTCTGTGGGCTTTAATGGTGGCCCTCTCATTGTGATATCAGCTCTGTGGGCTTTAATGGAGGCCCTCTCATTGTGATATGTGTCAGCTCTGTGGGCTTTAATGGAGGCCCTCTCATTGTGATATGTGTCAGCTCTGTGGGCTTTAATGGAGGCCCTCTCATTGTGATATATGTCAGCTCTGTGGGTTTTAATGGAGGCCCTCTCATTGTGATATATGTCAGCTCTGTAGGCTTTAATGGTGGCCCTCTCATTGTGATATGTATCAGCTCTATGGGCTTTAATGGTAGCCCTCTCATTGTGATATGTGTCAGCTCTGTGGGCTTGAATGGTGGCCCTCTCATTGTGATATGTGTCAGCTCTGTGGGCTTTAATGGTGGCCCTCTCATTGTGATATATGTCAGCTCTGTGGGTTTTAATGGTGGCCCTCTCATTGTGATATCAGCTCTGTGGGCTTTAATGGAGGCCCTCTCATTGTGATATGTGTCAGCTCTGTGGGCTTTAATGGTGGCCCTCTCATTGTGATATCAGCTCTGTGGGCTTTAATGGTGGCCCTCTCATTGTGATATGTGTCAGCTCTGTGGGCTTTAATGGTAGCCCTCTCATTGTGATATCAGCTCTGTGGGCTTTAATGGAGGCCCTCTCATTGTGATATGTGTCAGCTCTGTGGGTTTTAATGGTGGCCCTCTCATTGTGATATCAGCTCTGTGGGTTTTAATCGTAGCCCTCTCATTGTGATATGTGTCAGCTCTGTGGGCTTTAATGGTGGCCCTCTCATTGTGATATGTGTCAGCTCTATGGGCTTTAATGGTGGCCCTCTCATTGTGATATGTGTCAGCTCTGTGGGCTTTAATGGTGGCCCTCTCATTGTGATATCAGCTCTGTGGGCTTTAATGGAGGCCCTCTCATTGTGATATGTGTCAGCTCTGTGGGTTTTAATGGTAGCCCTCTCATTGTGATATGTGTCAGCTCTGTGGGTTTTAATGGTGGCCCTCTCATTGTGATATCAGCTCTGTGGGCTTTAATGGTAGCCCTCTCATTGTGATATGTGTCAGCTCTGTGGGTTTTAATGGTAGCCCTCTCATTGTGATATGTGTCAGCTCTATGGGCTTTAATGGTGGCCCTCTCATTGTGATATGTGTCAGCTCTATGGGCTTTAATGGTGGCCCTCTCATTGTGATATATATCAGCTCTGTGGGCTTTAATGGTGGCCCTCTCATTGTGATATGTGTCAGCGCTGTGGGCTTTAATGGAGGCCCTCTCATTGTGATATGTGTCAGCGCTGTGGGCTTTAATGGTGGCCCTCTCATTGTGATATGTGTCAGCTCTGTGGGTTTTAATGGTAGCCCTCTCATTGTGATATGTGTCAGCTCTGTGGGTTTTAATGGAGGCCCTCTCATTGTGATATGTGTCAGCTCTGTGGGCTTTAATGGTGGCCCTCTCATTGTGATATGTGTCAGCTCTATGGGCTTTAATGGTGGCCCTCTCATTGTGATATGTGTCAGCTCTATGGGCTTTAATGGTGGCCCTCTCATTGTGATATGTGTCAGCTCTGTGGGCTTTAATGGTGGCCCTCTCATTGTGATATGTGTCAGCTCTGTGGGCTTTAATGGAGGCCCTCTCATTGTGATATGTGTCAGCTCTGTGGGCTTTAATGGTGGCCCTCTCATTGTGATATGTGTCAGCTCTGTGGGCTTTAATGGTGGCCCTCTCATTGTGATATGTGTCAGCTCTGTGGGCTTTAATGGTAGCCCTCTCATTGTGATATGTGTCAGCTCTGTGGGCTTTAATGGTAGCCCTCTCATTGTGATATGTGTCAGCTCTGTGGGCTTTAATGGAGGCCCTCTCATTGTGATATGTGTCAGCTCTGTGGGCTTTAATGGTGGCCCTCTCATTGTGATATGTGTCAGCTCTGTGGGCTTTAATGGTAGCCCTCTCATTGTGATATGTGTCAGCTCTGTGGGCTTTAATGGTAGCCCTCTCATTGTGATATGTGTCAGCTCTGTGGGCTTTAATGGTGGCCCTCTCATTGTGATATGTGTCAGCTCTGTGGGCTTTAATGGTAGCCCTCTCATTGTGATATGTGTCAGCTCAATGGGCTTTAATGGAGGCCCTCTCATTGTGATATCAGCTCTGTGGGCTTTAATGGTGGCCCTCTCATTGTGATATGTGTCAGCTCTGTGGGCTTTAATGGTGGCCCTCTCATTGTGATATATATCAGCTCTGTGGGCTTTAATGGTGGCCCTCTCATTGTGATATGTGTCAGCTCTGTGGGCTTTAATGGAGGCCCTCTCATTGTGATATATGTCAGCTCTGTGGGCTTTAATGGTGGCCCTCTCATTGTGATATATATCAGCTCTGTGGGCTTTAATGGTGGCCCTCTCATTGTGATATGTGTCAGCTCTGTGGGCTTTAATGGAGGCCCTCTCATTGTGATATATGTCAGCTCTGTGGGCTTTAATGGAGGCCCTCTCATTGTGATATGTGTCAGCTCTGTGGGCTTTAATGGTGGCCCTCTCATTGTGATATGTGTCAGCTCTATGGGCTTTAATGGTGGCCCTCTCATTGTGATATCAGCTCTATGGGCTTTAATGGTGGCCCTCTCATTGTGATATGTGTCAGCTCTGTGGGCTTTAATGGTGGCCCTCTCATTGTGATATCAGCTCTATGGGCTTTAATGGTGGCCCTCTCATTGTGATATGTGTCAGCTCTGTGGGCTTTAATGGTGGCCCTCTCATTGTGATATATGTCAGCTCTGTGGGCTTTAATGGTGGCCCTCTCATTGTGATATGTGTCAGCTCTATGGGCTTTAATGGTGGCCCTCTCATTGTGATATGTGTCAGCTCTGTGGGCTTTAATGGAGGCCCTCTCATTGTGATATGTGTCAGCTCTGTGGGCTTTAATGGAGGCCCTCTCATTGTGATATGTGTCAGCTCTGTGGGTTTTAATGGAGGCCCTCTCATTGTGATATGTGTCAGCTCTGTGGGCTTTAATGGTAGCCCTCTCATTGTGATATCAGCTCTGTGGGCTTTAATGGTGGCCCTCTCATTGTGATATGTGTCAGCTCTGTGGGCTTTAATGGTGGCCCTCTCATTGTGATATATGTCAGCTCTATGGGCTTTAATGGTGGCCCTCTCATTGTGATATATGTCAGCTCTGTGGGCTTTAATGGTGGCCCTCTCATTGTGATATATGTCAGCTCTGTGGGCTTTAATGGTGGCCCTCTCATTGTGATATGTGTCAGCTCTATGGGCTTTAATGGTGGCCCTCTCATTGTGATATCAGCTCTGTGGGCTTTAATGGAGGCCCTCTCATTGTGATATATGTCAGCTCTGTGGGCTTTAATGGTGGCCCTCTCATTGTGATATGTGTCAGCTCTGTGGGCTTTAATGGTGGCCCTCTCATTGTGATATGTGTCAGCTCTGTGGGCTTTAATGGAGGCCCTCTCATTGTGATATCAGCTCTGTGGGCTTTAATGGAGGCCCTCTCATTGTGATATCAGCTCTATGGGCTTTAATGGAGGCCCTCTCATTGTGATATGTGTCAGCTCTGTGGGCTTTAATGGAGGCCCTCTCATTGTGATATGTGTCAGCTCTGTGGGCTTTAATGGTGGCCCTCTCATTGTGATATGTGTCAGCTCTGTAGGCTTTAATGGTAGCCCTCTCATTGTGATATGTGTCAGCTCTGTAGGCTTTAATGGTGGCCCTCTCATTGTGATATATGTCAGCTCTGTGGGCTTTAATGGTGGCCCTCTCATTGTGATATGTGTCAGCTCTGTGGGCTTTAATGGTGGCCCTCTCATTGTGATATGTGTCAGCTCTATGGGCTTTAATGGTGGCCCTCTCATTGTGATATGTGTCAGCTCTGTGGGCTTTAATGGTGGCCCTCTCATTGTGATATGTGTCAGCGCTGTGGGCTTTAATGGTGGCCCTCTCATTGTGATATGTGTCAGCTCTGTGGGCTTTAATGGTGGCCCTCTCATTGTGATATGTGTCAGCGCTGTGGGCTTTAATGGTGGCCCTCTCATTGTGATATCAGCTCTATGGGCTTTAATGGTGGCCCTCTCATTGTGATATGTGTCAGCTATGGGTTAACAAACAAGCACATGTGTTCTGCTGTCTGATTGCTTGAAGATGGAAAGTGACATTGAGTGTGTTGGTTGGAGACTCAGTTCTTCCATACAGGATGCCTGATTTCTGGTCAATGGGTGGAGGAGTGAGAAAGGTTTGTGGTAATGTTTCCGTTTTCTACCAGGCATTGTTTTGGCTAGAAGTTCTACCATGTTTTAGGCTCTTATCTAGGCCAGCAGTGGACTGAAATGGCCGGAATGGTACCAGCACAGCAATGGGAAGGCAGAGTAAGGACAAGAAGCAGACAGAACAGGAATGGTTGGCTGAAGATGTCATGGTCCACAGTAGTAGAGGCCAGATGAAGTCAGATAAGGCTGTCTGTCTCAGGGCTAGCAACAGGCCACTGCAGGCAGGCACCTAACCTGTCCATTTCCCTGCAATAAAACACAACTTAGAGCCTGATGCCCTAAGGGCTTCAAAGAGTTCCACCAGACCTTGCTAAGACCCCTGCTAGCTGAGGGTCAGAGCCACTGAGCTCCTCACTGAGAGCATGGAGCCTGTCTCCCCTGGACGTCTGTCTGTAGATAATACAGTAGATCTGCACACATCCTAACCCCATAGTGACTGACTACAGTATGGGTAATATTGTACTATATATTTGTACATATACGTATGTCATTAGTTATTGAAGAGATGCGTAATTCACAAAAAGTTCAGAATCTCAAAGTGCCTCCATATCCTGCATTTTAGGACACATGCTGGGTCTTTCTACTAGAATTGGAAAGTGAGGTGGGGTGCTTTAAGGGTCAAGGGGGGAAGGTCACCTGACATTGTTGATGTGTTTGACCTCTGGGCTCAGCAGGAGAGCGGGGAACCACACAGCATGTTGACCAAATACTAATACTGACCTAGTCTTCATCAAGCTCCTCTATAATGAAACCAAATACTAATACTGACCTAGTCTTCATCAAGCTCCTCTATAATGAAACCAAATACTAATACTGACCTAGTCTTCATCAAGCTCCTCTATAATGAAACCAAATACTAATACTGACCTAGTCTTCATCAAGCTCCTCTATAATGAAACCAAATACTAATACTGACCTAGTCTTCATCAAGCGCCTCTATAATGACACCAAATACTAATACTGACCTAGTCTTCATCAAGCTCCTCTATAATGAAACCAAATACTAATACTGACCTAGTCTTCATCAAGCTCCTCTATAATGAAACCAAATACTAATACTGACCTAGTCTTCATCAAGCTCCTCTATAATGAAACCAAATACTAATACTGACCTAGTCTTCATCAAGCTCCTCTATAATGAAACCAAATACTAATACTGACCTAGTCTTCATCAAGCTCCTCTATAATGAAACCAAATACTAATACTGACCTAGTCTTCATCAAATACTGCTCCTCTATAATGAAACCAAATACTAATACTGACCTAGTCTTCATCAAGCTCCTCTATAATGAAACCAAATACTAATACTGACCTAGTCTTCATCAAGCTCCTCTATAATGAAACCAAATACTAATACTGACCTAGTCTTCATCAAGCTCCTCTATAATGAAACCAAATACTAATACTGACCTAGTCTTCATCAAGCTCCTCTATAATGAAACCAAATACTAATACTGACCTAGTCTTCATCAAGCTCCTCTGTAATGAAACCAAATACTAATACTGACCTAGTCTTCATCAAGCTCCTCTATAATGAAACCAAATACTAATACTGACCTAGTCTTCATCAAGCTCCTCTATAATGAAACCAAATACTAATACTGACCTAGTCTTCATCAAGCTCCTCTATAATGAAACCAAATACTAATACTGACCTAGTCTTCATCAAGCTCCTCTATAATGAAACCAAATACTGATACTGACCTAGTCTTCATCAAGCTCCTCTATAATGAAACCAAATACTAATACTGACTTAGTCTTCATCAAGCTCCTCTATAATGAAACCAAATACTAATACTGACCTAGTCTTCATCAAGCTCCTCTATAATGAAGCCAAATACTAATACTGACCTAGTCTTCATCAAGCTCCTCTATAATGAAACCAAATACTAATACTGACGTAGTCTTCATCATTCTCCTCTATAATGAAACCAAATACTAATACTGACCTAGTCTTCATCAAGCTCCTCTATAATGAAACCAAATACTGATACTGACCTAGTCTTCATCAAGCTCCTCTATAATGAAACCAAATACTAATACTGACCTAGTCTTCATCAAGCTCCTCTATAATGAAACCAAATACTGATACTGACCTAGTCTTCATCAAGCTCCTCAGGCTGAGCTGCAGGGATGGCCATGATGTGACCTGATCTGTGATCAGGGTTAACAGGCAGAGCTACAGGGGTGACCTGGTCACCAACGATGTGCCTTACATATTGTTACAGTGAACTCAAGGGCTGCCCAAGATCAGTCTAGACTTTAATTGAGTTAAGCTGCTAGAGACCAACTTTTCTCCATCAGTTACTTGTTTCACTGTCTTGTTGGGTTCGCTATCGCTTTATCTCTCTCTCTCTCTCTCTCTCACACTCTCTCTCTCTCTCTCTCTCTCTCTCACACACACACAAACACACACACACATACACACACACAAACATTCTCGGACACACACGTGGATGTACATACATGCTTTTTTCCTTCCATGTAGATATAGTCTTTTCTGAACGTCTCAGTTTAACCCTGCTTCCTCTTTCATGTTGTGAACTAGGGACATTACTTGTTGGATACCAGCCCTGGCTTTGATCAGTAACCAGAGATGGTTACTCTTAGCAACAACCCCTGTCCGTAGAACCCAACCAAAAGGAATGTGTGGACTTGCTGCTGTGTCACCCTGCTGGTTTGGACTGACTCCTTTGAACCTGCTGGGTTGAGGTTAGATTAGCTGTGCAGTCCTCATCTTGTAACCCCACCGGGACAAACACAGATTGGTCAGCTCAGCTCTCTCACTGTAAAATGATGAACTCTCTGAAAGGGAGGGGACTCATGCCTCAGGTTAAGCACCCATTAAAGCTCCACTTCTGAGAGGACTCCTGCCCCAGGTTAAGCACCCATTAAAGCTCCACTTCTGAGAGGACTCATGCCCCAGGTTAAACACCCATTAAAGCTCCCCTTCTGAGAGGACTCATTCCCCAGGTTAAACACCCATTAAAGCTCCCCTTCTGAGAGGACTCCTGCCCCAGGTTAAACATCCATTAAAGCCCCACTTCTGAGTGGACTCTTACCCCAGGTTAAACACCCATTAAAGCTCCACTTCTGAGAGGACTCATGCCCCAGGTTAAACACCCATTAAAGCTCCACTTCTGAGAGGACTCATGCCCCAGGTTAAACACCCATTAAAGCTCCACTTCTGAGAGGACTCATGCCCCAGGTTAAACATCCATTAAAGCTCCACTTCTGAGATGACTCCTGCCCCAGGTTAAACACCCATTAAAGCTCCACTTCTGAGAGGACTCCTGCCCCAGGTTAAACACCCATTAAAGCTCCACTTCTGAGGATTCATGCCCCAGGTTAAACACCCATTAAAGCTCCACTTCTGAGAGGACTCCTGCCCCAGGTTAAGCACCCATTAAAGCTCCACTTCTGAGAGGACTCATGCCCCAGGTTAAACACCCATTAAAGCTCCCCTTCTGAGAGGACTCATTCCCCAGGTTAAACACCCATTAAAGCTCCACTTCTGAGTGGACTCTTACCCCAGGTTAAACACCCATTAAAGCTCCACTTCTGAGAGGACTCATGCCCCAGGTTAAACACCCATTAAAGCTCCACTTCTGAGAGGACTCATGCCCCAGGTTAAACACCCATTAAAGCTCCACTTCTGAGAGGACTCATGCCCCAGGTTAAACATCCATTAAAGCTCCACTTCTGAGATGACTCCTGCCCCAGGTTAAACACCCATTAAAGCTCCACTTCTGAGAGGACTCCTGCCCCAGGTTAAACACCCATTAAAGCTCCACTTCTGAGGATTCATGCCCCAGGTTAAACACCCATTAAAGCTCCACTTCTGAGAGGACTCCTGCCCCAGGTTAAGCACCCATTAAAGCTCCACTTCTGAGAGGACTCATGCCCCAGGTTAAACACCCATTAAAGCTCCCCTTCTGAGAGGACTCATTCCCCAGGTTAAACACCCATTAAAGCCCCACTTCTGAGTGGACTCTTACCCCAGGTTAAACACCCATTAAAGCCCCACTTCTGAGAGGACTCCTGCCCCAGGTTAAGCACCCATTAAAGCTCCACTTCTGAGAGGACTCATGCCCCAGGTTAAACATCCATTAAAGCCCCACTTCTGAGTGGACTCTTACCCCAGGTTAAACACCCATTAAAGCTCCACTTCTGAGAGGACTCATGCCCCAGGTTAAGCACCCATTAAAGCTCCACTTCTGAGAGGACTCCTGCCCCAGGTTAAGCACCCATTAAAGCTCCACTTCTGAGAGGACTCATGCCCCAGGTTAAACACCTGGGGCATGAGGTTAAACATGCCCCAGGTTAAACTCATTAAAATATATGTGTCGTGAATGGAGCGGCGTAGTGTGGTGAGAGCCATCTGCAGAAACGTATGATCCGTTTCTCAGGTTTTTATTCAATACAATTCAAAGTAAAACAAACCGAGTACGGCGAAAACACACTAAACTGTTGAACTTAAATCAAAGATGCGCATATAGCGACTTATACAAAACGTTCACGAACAACAGGTAACACAAACACTCACCGCTATTACCATGTGACATCAAATACAATGCTGAACAAGGAGTGACTTGTCCGCTCACCTTTTATAGCCCACTAATGATTACACGAAACACCTGTGAAATTACAAAAGGCAAACAAGGAAGTGAATCACCGAATTACTGTGTAGCCACGCCCCCACACCACTCGTGACAATATGGTACATTTTCCAGAATGTATCAAAATTAGCAACCACTATTACTTCAACTGATTTGCAGTTTGCCTGAAGTCAGACCTGATGAGAAAACAGCCTACTAAAGAAGTCACCGTATTTACCAAGGGAAGAGAGTGGGACAGAAATTCCTAGCCATTTTGAGGATTTTTGTCAACATTCAGTGTTCAAGTCTTTAGAGCCAACTTGGACCATAACAGCCTCTATGTGTGTGTAGTGACTCAACTTTGCTTTAGCCATCTAGGACATTCTACAGACATCCATTGGAGAGGAAATTAGGTCTAGAGATGACCACGTTGGCACATCTGGTTCCAGCGCACTAAAACTATTTGACGTCCACATTTCAGGTGGAGCAGACAGCCACTCTGGACTTCAACAATGAACACCAATGTGCTTCCATGACTGGTTCACTCTATCCACAGATTGAACATCCTGCAAGCCTTTAAAAAAGGAGATCTATTAGTGATTAACTCCTGAGGGGATCCTGTTGGGAGATGCCTGCAAAGCAGTGGTCAGTGCTGCGATGGAATTCTTCCAGGCGGTGAGCTCTCTGTCTAGCAAGTTTATTTATATAGCACAATTCATACATAGAAGCAATTCAATGTGCTTTATAGAGGAAAATAATGCATAGTAATAAAATACATGCATTTTATATTCATAGCAACTTGTTGTCAAATATCAAGGCAAATATCATGTTAAAATACAATAACAGGTCAAATACTGTTTCTTACACCGGTTTTGAGATCTACAATTTTTGAAGATTCAGTCAAATTACCACTCCAATACACAGGTGAATTAATTTAAAACATCATGTAATAAAATGTAATATGACTCAAAGGGTCTAATTACACAAGGAAAATACTCTCATGGCTTCTACTGGTCAGAGTGCAGTACAGTAAGTGAAGGAACAATAAGGAACATGCTACAGAGTGTACAGTAAGTGAAGGAACAATAAGGAACATGCTACAGAGTGTACAGTAAGTGAAGGAACAATAAGGAACATGCTACAGAGTGTACAGTAAGTGAAGGAACAATAAGGAACATGCTACAGAGTGTACAGTAAGTGAAGGAACAATAAGGAACATGCTACAGAGTGTACAGTAAGTGAAGGAACAATAAGGAACATGCTACAGAGTGTACAGTAAGTGAAGGAACAATAAGGAACATGCTACAGAGTGTGCAGTAAGTGAAGGAACAATAAGGAACATGCTACAGAGTGTACAGTAAGTGAAGGAACAATAAGGAACATGCTACAGAGTGTACAGTAAGTGAAGGAACAATAAGGAACATGCTACAGAGTGTACAGTAAGTGAAGGAACAATAAGGAACATGCTACAGAGTGTGCAGTAAGTGAAGGAACAATAAGGAACATGCTACAGAGTGTACAGTAAGTGAAGGAACAATAAGGAACATGCTACAGAGTGTACAGTAAGTGAAGGAACAATAAGGAACACGCTACAGAGTGTACAGTAAGTGAAGGAACAATAAGGAACATGCTACAGAGTGTACAGTAACTGAAGGAACAATAAGGAACACGCTACAGAGTGTACAGTAAGTGAAGGAACAATAAGGAACAGTAATGATAGAACCTAAATATTTGGTTCATCCTTGTTCTCTGCTGAGTCTGGATGTCATGGCAGATAGATGAACAGACCAGACATTGCATGGGCTGATGTGTGATGTGTGACTCCAGAAGTGTCCAGCATAAACAACTTATGTGTGTGAAATGAAATATGGTTATAATTGCCTGAATAATTGTTTACAGCACAGTCTGCATCAAAGCCTTGGTTGAACCTCTGTGTACATTAATGTGGATGTTATTAGAAATAAGGACATAGATGTTTACATTGAAACTTTGATACTTCAATAATTCAGCGTTATATTTCACATGCAAACAAACACATATCTATGACCTTGCCGTCTGTTTGCCATGTTCAGAGGTTCAACAGACTTTTTTCTAGGAATCAATTAAGTAAAGAGAATGAAATAGATCCCCAGATTGGTGTGTTAGTGTCACTTCCTGTAAAAATGTGTTGGAATTGAGGAACTCTGCCTTAGCTGACCAATGGGTTGAAACAGAACACAGAACCATGACCGTGTTCTGTCTGAGAGAGGAGATACAGAACCATGACCGTGTTCTGTCTGAGAGAGGAGATACAGAACCATGACCGTGTTCTGTCTGAGAGAGGAGATACAGAACCATGACGTGTTCTGTCTGAGAGAGGAGATACAGAACCACACCCACCCTGTACCACACCCAGCTGCCACACCCACAAACCAGCTGCCCTGTACATTATTTCTGAAAGTGAGCTGCTGTGGCTTCAACATGTAAATACAGAGTTCATAAGTCTGATCTCTCTCTATGGGGTTGTATTGTTTGTATTTATGTGTTTTCTGGGTATCAGATCACTCAGGTTTAAAAAGGGAGTTATCTCTCTTCAGCATCGCAGTCTTCTGAGACCATATATTATGGTGCCTTGGGGTTAGGTCTTGTTCCAGTGACTGGGTTAGGTAGTTTGTCTAGTTAAGAGTTTGTGTATTGGGTGTTCATGTTTTGTGAGAGAGGAGCTACGTATCTATGGGAGCAACGAATGTCTAATAAAGTTGAAAGGATTCAATGTCATTTAGCAGGTGAATTCACTTCTGAACTTCTTTCAGTTGTACCAAAGCAGTGTCCTAGTTGAACACACCAGAACAAACCAGAACCACAAACCACCAGAACAACATCCTAATACATCCTAGAAATCCTGCTCTGTTAGTGTTGTCTGGATAGAGGATGATGCCTGGACAGGGGATGATGTCTGGATAGAGGATGATGTCTGGACAGGGGATGATGTCTGGACAGAGGATGATGTCTGGACAGAGGATGATGCCTGGACAGAGGATGATGCCTGGACAGAGGATGATGCCTGGACAGAGGATGATGCCTGGACAGAGGATGATGCCTGGACAGAGGATGATGCCTGGATAGAGGATGATGTCTGGACAGGGGATGATGTCTGGACAGAGGATGATGTCTGGACAGAGGATGATGTCTGGACAGAGGATGATGCCTGGACAGAGGATGATGCCTGGACAGAGGATGATGCCTGGACAGAGGATGATGCCTGGACAGAGGATGATGCCTGGATAGAGGATGATGTCTGGACAGAGGATGATGTCTGGACAGAGGATGATGCCTGGACAGAGGATGATGCCTGACAGAGGATGATGCCTGGACAGAGGATGATGTCTGGACAGAGGATGATGTCTGGACAGGGATGATGTCAGAGAGATGGACAGAGGATGACAGAGAGGATGATGCCTGACAGAGGATGATGCCTGATGATGCCTGGACAGAGGATGACAGAGGATGATGTCTGACAGAGGATGATGTCTGGACAGAGGATGATGTCTGGACAGAGGATGATGTCTGGACAGAGGATGATGCCTGGACAGAGGATGATGCCTGGACAGAGGATGATGCCTGACAGAGGATGATGCCTGGACAGAGGATGATGCCTGGATAGAGGATGATGTCAGACAGAGGATGATGTCTGGACAGAGATGATGTCTGATGATGCCTGGACAGAGGATGATGCCTGACAGAGAGGATGATGCCTGGACAGAGGATGATGCCCTGGACAGAGGATGATGTCTGACAGAGGATGATGTCTGGACAGAGGATGATGCCTGGACAGAGAGGATGATGCCTGGACAGAGGATGATGTCTGGACAGAGGATGATGTCTGGACAGAGGATGATGTCTGGACAGAGGATGATGTCTGCCTGGACAGAGGATGATGCCTGACAGAGGATGATGCCTGGACAGAGGATGATGCCTGGACAGGGATGATGTCTGACAGAGGATGATGTCTGGACAGAGGATGATGCCTGGACAGAGGATGATGCCTGGACAGAGGATGATGCCTGGACAGGGATGATGTCTGGACAGAGGATGATGCCTGGACAGGGATGATGTCTGGACAGAGGATGATGTCTGGACAGAGGATGATGTCTGGACAGAGGATGATGCCTGGACAGAGGATGATGCCTGGACAGAGGATGATGCCTGGACAGAGGATGATGCCTGGACAGAGGATGATGTCTGGACAGAGGATGATGTCTGGACAGAGGATGATGCCTGGATAGAGGATGATGCCTGGACAGGGATGATGTCTGGACAGAGGATGATGCCTGGACAGGGATGATGTCTGGACAGAGGATGATGTCTGGACAGAGGATGATGTCTGGACAGAGGATGATGCCTGGATAGAGGATGATGCCTGGATAGAGGATGATGTCTGGACAGAGGATGATGTCTGGACAGAGGATGATGTCTGGACAGGGATGATGTCTGGACAGGGATGATGTCTGGACAGGGGATGATGTCTGGACAGAGGATGATGTCTGGACAGAGGATGATGTCTGGACAGAGGATGATGTCTGGACAGAGGATGATGTCTGGACAGGGGATGATGTCTGGACAGAGGATGATGTCTGGACAGGGATGATGTCTGGACAGAGGATGATGCCTGGACAGAGGACGACTTCTGGACAGGGGATGATGTCTGGACAGAGGATGATGTCTGGACAGAGGATGATGTCTGGACAGAGGATGATGCCTGGACAGAGGATGATGTCTGGACAGAGGATGATGTCTGGACAGAGGATGATGTCTGGACAGAGGACGACTTCTGGACAGGGGATGATGCCTGGACAGGGGATGATGCCTGGACAGAGGATGATGCCTGGACAGGGGATGATGTCTGGACAGAGGATGATGCCTGGACAGAGGATGATGTCTGGACAGAGGATGATGTCTGGACAGAGGACGACTTCTGGACAGGGGATGATGTCTGGACAGAGGATGATGCCTGGACAGAGGATGATGCCTGGACAGGGGATGATGTCTGGACAGAGGATGATGCCTGGACAGAGGATGATGTCTGGACAGAGGACGACTTCTGGACAGGGGATGATGCCTGGACAGGGGATGATGCCTGGACAGGGGATGATGTCTGGACAGAGGATGATGTCTGGACAGAGGATGATGCCTGGACAGGGGATGATGTCTGGACAGAGGATGATGTCTGGACAGGGGATGATGTCTGGACAGGGGATGATGCCTGGACAGAGGATGATGTCTGGACAGAGGACGACTTCTGGACAGAGGATGATGCCTGGACAGGGGATGATGTCTGGACAGAGGATGATGCCTGGACAGGGGATGATGTCTGGACAGAGGATGATGCCTGGACAGGGGATGATGTCTGGACAGAGGATGATGCCTGGACAGGGGATGATGTCTGGACAGAGGATGATGCCTGGACAGGGATGATGTCTGGACAGGGATGATGTCTGGACAGGGATGATGTCTGGACAGAGGATGATGCCTGGACAGAGGATGATGCCTGGACAGAGGATGATGTCTGGACAGAGGATGATGCCTGGACAGAGGATGATGCCTGGACAGAGGATGATGCCTGGACAGAGGATGATGCCTGGACAGGGATGATGTCTGGACAGAGGATGATGCCTGGACAGAGGATGATGCCTGGACAGAGGATGACTTCTGGACAGAGGATGATGCCTGGACAGAGGATGATGCCTGGACAGAGGACGACTTCTGGACAGAGGATGATGCCTGGACAGAGGATGATGCCTGGACAGAGGATGATGCCTGTACAGGGGATGATGCCTGGACAGGGATGATGCCTGGACAGAGGATGATGCCTGGACAGAGGATGATGCCTGGACAGAGGATGATGCCTGGACAGAGGACGACTTCTGGACAGAGGATGATGCCTGACAGAGGATGATGCCTGACAGGGATGATGTCTGGACAGGGATGATGTCTGGACAGGGATGATGTCTGGACAGAGGATGATGCCTGGATAGAGGATGATGCCTGGACAGAAGATGATGTCTGGATAGAGGATGATGTCTGGACAGAGGATGATGTCTGGACAGAGGATGATGTCTGGACAGGGGATGATGCCTGGACAGAGGATGATGCCTGGACAGAGGATGATGTCTGGACAGAGGATGATGCCTGGACAGAGGATGATGCCTGGACAGAGGATGATGCCTGGACAGAGGATGATGCCTGGACAGGGGATGATGTCTGGACAGAGGATGATGCCTGGACAGAGGATGATGCCTGGACAGAGGATGACTTCTGGACAGAGGATAATGCCTGGACAGAGGATGATGCCTGGACAGAGGATGATGCCTGGACAGAGGACGACTTCTGGACAGAGGATGATGCCTGGACAGAGGATGATGCCTGGACAGAGGATGATGCCTGGACAGGGGATGATGCCTGGACAGAGGATGATGCCTGGACAGAGGACGACTTCTGGACAGAAGGTTGTGGTGGTGATTTGTACCATAAGAGTGATGTAGATACCTGACGCAGGGGGGTTAATATTTTGGATGGAGCATGAAGCCCGTGGGATTAGAAGGGCTGTCAGACAGAGAAAGAGGGGTTCACAGTGCTGTGAGACTGAGCCAGCTGCAAAACCAACTGATGACACACAGAGAAAGAAAAGGGCACAGTCAGTAGAGAATTAAAGGGCACAAATGACAGAGTGAGATAGTAGAGGCCATCAGATCAGTCAGTAGAGAATTAAAGGGCACAAATGACAGAGTGAGATAGTAGAGGCCATCAGATCAGTCAGTAGAGAATTAAAGGGCACAAATGACAGAGTGAGATAGTAGAGGCCATCAGATCAGTCAGTAGAGAATTAAAGGGCACAAATGACAGAGTGAGATAGTAGAGGCCATCAGATCAGTCAGTAGAGAATTAAAGGGCACAAATGACAGAGTGAGATAGTAGAGGCCATCAGATCAGTCAGTAGAGAATTAAAGGGCACAAATGACAGAGTGAGATAGTAGAGGCCATCAGATCAGTCAGTAGAGAATTAAAGGGCACAAATGACAGAGTGAGATAGTAGAGGCCATCAGATCAGTCAGTAGAGAATTAAAGAGCACAAATGACAGAGTGAGATAGTAGAGGCCATCAGATCAGTCAGTAGAGAATTAAAGAGCACAAATGACAGAGTGAGATAGTAGAGGCCATCAGATCAGTCAGTAGAGAATTAAAGGGCACAAATGACAGAGTGAGATAGTAGAGGCCATCAGATCAGTCAGTAGAGAATTAAAGAGCACAAATGACAGAGTGAGATAGTAGAGGCCATCAGATCAGTCAGTAGAGAATTAAAGAGCACAAATGACAGAGTGAGATAGTAGAGGCCATCAGATCAGTCAGTAGAGAATTAAAGAGCACAAATGACAGAGTGAGATAGTAGAGGCCATCAGATCAGTCAGTAGAGAATTAAAGGGCACAAATGACAGAGTGAGATAGTAGAGGCCATCAGATCAGTCAGTAGAGAATTAAAGGGCACAAATGACAGAGTGAGATAGTAGAGGCCATCAGATCAGTCAGTAGAGAATTAAAGAGCACAAATGACAGAGTGAGATAGTAGAGGCCATCAGATCAGTCAGTAGAGAATTAAAGAGCACAAATGACAGAGTGAGATAGTAGAGGCCATCAGATCAGTCAGTAGAGAATTAAAGGGCACAAATGACAGAGTGAGATAGTAGAGGCCATCAGATCAGTCAGTAGAGAATTAAAGGGCACAAATGACAGAGTGAGATAGTAGAGGCCATCAGATCAGTCAGTAGAGAATTAAAGGGCACAAATGACAGAGTGAGATAGTAGAGGCCATCAGATCAGTCAGTAGAGAATTAAAGGGCACAAATGACAGAGTGAGATAGTAGAGGCCATCAGATCAGTCAGTAGAGAATTAAAGGGCACAAATGACAGAGTGAGATAGTAGAGGCCATCAGATCAGTCAGTAGAGAATTAAAGAGCACAAATGACAGAGTGAGATAGTAGAGGCCATCAGATCAGTCAGTAGAGAATTAAAGAGCACAAATGACAGAGTGAGATAGTAGAGGCCATCAGATCAGTCAGTAGAGAATTAAAGGGCACAAATGAAAGAGTGAGATAGTAGAGGCCATCAGATCAGTCAGTAGAGAATTAAAGAGCACAAATGACAGAGTGAGATAGTAGAGGCCATCAGATCAGTCAGTAGAGAATTAAAGGGCACAAATGACAGAGTGAGATAGTAGAGGCCATCAGATCAGTCAGTAGAGAATTAAAGGGCACAAATGAAAGAGTGAGATAGTAGAGGCCATCAGATCAGTCAGTAGAGAATTAAAGAGCACAAATGACAGAGTGAGATAGTAGAGGCCATCAGATCAGTCAGTAGAGAATTAAAGGGCACAAATGACAGAGTGAGATAGTAGAGGCCATCAGATCAGTCAGTAGAGAATTAAAGGGCACAAATGACAGAGTGAGATAGTAGAGGCCATCAGATCAGTCAGTAGAGAATTAAAGGGCACAAATGACAGATTGAGATAGTAGAGGCCATCAGATCAGTCAGTAGAGAATTAAAGAGCACAAATGACAGAGTGAGATAGTAGAGGCCATCAGATCAGTCAGTAGAGAATTAAAGGGCACAAATGACAGAGTGAGATAGTAGAGGCCATCAGATTAGTCAGTAGAGAATTAAAGGGCACAAATGACAGAGTGAGATAGTAGAGGCCATCAGATCAGTCAGTAGAGAATTAAAGGGCACAAATGACAGAGTGAGATAGTAGAGGCCATCAGATCAGTCAGTAGAGAATTAAAGGGCACAAATGACAGAGTGAGATAGTAGAGGCCATCAGATCAGTCAGTAGAGAATTAAAGGGCACAAATGACAGAGTGAGATAGTAGAGGCCATCAGATCAGTCAGTAGAGAATTAAAGAGCACAAATGACAGAATGAGATAGTAGAGGCCATCAGATCAGTCAGTAGAGAATTAAAGGGCACAAATGACAGAGTGAGATAGTAGAGGCCATCAGATCAGTCAGTAGAGAATTAAAGAGCACAAATGACAGAGTGAGATAGTAGAGGCCATCAGATCAGTCAGTAGAGAATTAAAGGGCACAAATGACAGAGTGAGATAGTAGAGGCCATCAGATCAGTCAGTAGAGAATTAAAGGGCACAAATGACAGAGTGAGATAGTAGAGGCCATCAGATCAGTCAGTAGAGAATTAAAGGGCACAAATGACAGAGTGAGATAGTAGAGGCCATCAGATCAGTCAGTAGAGAATTAAAGAGCACAAATGACAGAGTGAGATAGTAGAGGCCATCAGATCAGTCAGTAGAGAATTAAAGGGCACAAATGACAGAGTGAGATAGTAGAGGCCATCAGATCAGTCAGTAGAGAATTAAAGAGCACAAATGACAGAGTGAGATAGTAGAGGCCATCAGATGGGAAGGAATGGAATTAACTGTTGTATAAAGAAAACAAATTAAACAGTCATATTTGAAAAGAAAAAGTGTCTTATCTCTTTTAGGCATCGTGGCTTCTTGAGACAATATATTACAGTGCCTTGGGGTTAGGTCTTGTCCCAACGTTTCTCTGTGTTGTTCATGATTTGTGAGAGAGGAACTACATATCATCAGGAGAA
>CM055747.1:15444646-15637099 GCA_029465975.1 Dallia pectoralis | reverse complement strand
TGTGTTACAGGAAGTGCAGCAGTGAGATATGAGGCCCTGTTCTCTGTAGCCAGTTATAACAAGGTGTTTTCTGAGTGATTACTCAGTTATTTATAGCAATATTTAATGAGCTAGCTTTCACTATAATACATAATGTCTCCACTATCAAAGACAATAAATATAATGTGATGAAGAGGGCACATGATGGTCCCTACATATAGAGGGCACATGATGGTCCCTACATATAGAGGGCACATGATGGTCCCTACATATAGAGGGCACATGATGGTCCCTACATATAGAGGGCACATGATGGTCCCTACATATAGAGGGCACATGATGGTCCCTACATATAGAGGGCACATGATGGTCCCTACATATAGAGGGCACATGATGGTCCCTACATATAGAGGGCACATGATGGTCCCTACATATAGAGGGCACATGATGGTCCCTACATATAGAGGGCACATGATGGTCCCTACAAATAGAGGGCACATGATGGTCCCTACATATAGAGGGCACATGATGGTCCCTACATATAGAGGGCACATGATGGTCCCTACATATAGAGGGCACATGATGGTCCCTACATATAGAGGGCACATGATGGTCCCTACATATAGAGGGCACATGATGGTCCCTACATATAGAGGGCACATGATGGTCCCTACATATAGAGGGCACATGATGGTCCCTACATATAGAGGGCACATGATGGTCCCTACATATAGAGGATATAAAGATAAACCAAACCAAGTCTCTGTCTCTTTCATTCTTTTTTTTCTGTCCTTCCTCTCTCTTTCTATCCCCTTTTTCTCCTCTGCCTCTTCTTTTCTCTCTGTTCTCTCATTTAATTTCTCATACTTTGATGGCGGAAGATTAGATCCCAATTTTCTACATACGCTCATTTACATTCTGTCTTAAAAGATAATCTCTACATAATATCTATCACTGTACAGTATCCTTAGTAACCGCTCTATAGTACAGTATCCATAGTAACCGCTCTATAGTACAGTATCCATAGTAACCGCTCTATAGTACAGTGTCCTTAGTAACCGCTCTATAGTACAGTATCCATAGTAACCGCTCTATTGTACAGTATCCATAGTAACCGCTCTATAGTACAGTATCCATAGTAACCGCTCTATAGTACAGTGTCCTTAGTAACCGCTCTATAGTACAGTATCCATAGTAACCGCTCTATAGAACACTATGCATAGTAACCGCTCTATAGTACAGTATCCTTAGTAACCGCTCTATAGTACAGTATCCATAGTAACCGCTCTATAGTACATAATCCATAGTAACCGCTTTATAGTACAGTATCCATAGTAATCGCTCTATAGTACATAATCCATAGTAACCGCTCTATAGTACAGTATCCATAGTAATCGCTCTATAGTACAGTATCCATAGTAACCGCTCTATAGTACAGTATCCATTGTAATCGCTCTATAGTACATAATCCATAGTAACCGCTCTATAGTACAGTATCCATAGTAATCGCTCTATAGTACAGTATCCATAGTACTCACTCTATAGTACAGTATCCTTAGTAATCCCTCTATAGTACAGTATCCATAGTAATCACTCTATAGTACAATATCCTTAGTAACCGCTCTATAGTACAGTATCCTTAGTAACCGCTCTATAGTACAGTATCCATAGTAATCGCTCTATAGTACAGTATCCATAGTAACTGCTCTATAGTATAGAATCCTTAGCAACCGCTCTATAGTACAGTATCTATAGTAATCACACTATAGTACAGTATCCATAGTAACCGCTCTATAGTACAGTATCCATAGTAACCGCTCTATAGTACAGTATCCATAGTAACCGCTCTATAGTACAATATCCTTAGTAACCGCTCTATAGTACAGTATCCTTAGTAATCGCTCTATAGTACAGTATCCATAGTACTCACTCTATAGTACAGTATCCTAAGTAACCGCTCTATAGTACAGTATCCATAGTAATCACTCTATAGTACAGTATCCTTAGTAACCGCTCTATAGTACAGTATCCATTGTAATCGCTCTATAGTACAGTATCCATAGTACTCACTCTATAGTACAGTATCCTTAGTAATCGCTCTATAGTACAGTATCCATAGTATTCACTCTATAGTACAATATCCTTAGTAACCGCTCTATAGTAGAGTATCCTTAGTAACCGCTCTATAGTACAGTGTCCATAGTAATCTCTCTATAGTACAGTATCCATAGTAACTGCTCTATAGTATAGAATCCTTAGTAACCGCTCTATAGTACAGTATCTATAGTAATCACACTATAGTACAGTATCCATAGTAACCGCTCTATAGTACAGTATCCATAGTAACTGCTCTATAGTACAGTATCCATAGTAACCGCTCTATAGTACATTATCCATAGTAACCGCTCTATAGTACAGTATCCATAGTAATCGCTCTATAGTACATTATCCATAGTACTCACTCTATAGTACATTATCCATAGTAACCGCTCTATAGTACAGTATCCATAGTAACCGCTCTATAGTACAGTATCCATTGTAATCGCTCTATAGTACAGTATCCATAGTACTCACTCTATAGTACAGTTTCCATAGTAACCGCTCTATAGTACAGTATCCATAGTAATCACTCTATAGTACAGTATCCATAGTAATAGCTCTATAGTACAGTATCCATAGTACTCACTCTATAGTACAGTATCCATAGTACTCACTCTATAGTACAGTATCCATAGTAATCGCTCTATAGTACAGAATCCATAGTAATCCCTCTATAGTACAGTATCCATAGTAATCGCTCTATAGTACAGTATCCATAGTAACCCCTCTATAGTACAGTATCCATAGTAACCGCTCTATAGTACACTATCCATAGTAATCGCTCTATAGTTCAGTATCCATAGTAACCGCTCTATAGAACACTATCCATAGTAACCGCTCTTTAGTACAGTATCCATAGTAACCGCTCTATAGAACACTATGCATAGTAATCACTCGATAGTACAATATCCTTAGTAACCGCTCTATAGTACAGTATCCTTAGTAACCGCTCTATAGTACAGTATCCTTAGTAACCGCTCTATAGTACAGTATCTATAGTAATCGCACCATAGTACAGCATCCATAGTAACCGCTCTATAGTACAGTATCCATAGTAACCGCTCTATAGTACAGTATCCATAGTAACCGCTCTATTGTACATTATCCATAGTAATCGCTCTATAGTACAGTATCCATAGTAATCGCTCTATAGTACAGTATCCATAGTAACCGCTCTATAGTACAGTATCCATTGTAATCGCTCTATAGTACATAATCCATAGTAACCGCTCTATAGTACAGTATCCATAGTAATCGCTCTATAGTACAGTATCCATAGTACTCACTCTATAGTACAGTATCCTTAGTAATCGCTCTATAGTACAGTATCCATAGTAAGCACTCTATAGTACAGTATCCATAGTAACCGCTCTATAGTACAGTATCCATAGTAACCGCTCTATAGTACAGTATCCATAGTAACCGCTCTATAGTACAGTATCCATAGTAACCTCTCTATAGTACAGTGTCCATAGTAACCGCTCTATAGTACAGTATCCATAGTAACCGCTCTATAGTACAGTATCCATAGTAACAGCTCTATAGTACAGTATCCATAGTAACCGCTCTATAGTACATTATCCATAGTAACCGCTCTATAGTACAGTATCCATAGTAATCGCTCTATAGTACAGTATCCATAGTACTCACTCTATAGTACAGTATCCTTAGTAATCCCTCTATAGTACAGTATCCATAGTAATCACTCTATAGTACAATATCCTTAGTAACCGCTCTATAGTACAGTATCCTTAGTAACCGCTCTATAGTACAGTATCCATAGTAATCGCTCTATAGTACAGTATCCATAGTAACTGCTCTATAGTATAGAATCCTTAGCAACCGCTCTATAGTACAGTATCTATAGTAATCACACTATAGTACAGTATCCATAGTAACCGCTCTATAGTACAGTATCCATAGTAACCGCTCTATAGTACAGTATCCATAGTAACCGCTCTATAGTACAATATCCTTAGTAACCGCTCTATAGTACAGTATCCTTAGTAATCGCTCTATAGTACAGTATCCATAGTACTCACTCTATAGTACAGTATCCTAAGTAATCGCTCTATAGTACAGTATCCATAGTAATCACTCTATAGTACAGTATCCTTAGTAACCGCTCTATAGTACAGTATCCATTGTAATCGCTCTATAGTACAGTATCCATAGTACTCACTCTATAGTACAGTATCCTTAGTAATCGCTCTATAGTACAGTATCCATAGTATTCACTCTATAGTACAATATCCTTAGTAACCGCTCTATAGTAGAGTATCCTTAGTAACCGCTCTATAGTACATTATCCATAGTAATCTCTCTATAGTACAGTATCCATAGTAACTGCTCTATAGTATAGAATCCTTAGTAACCGCTCTATAGTACAGTATCTATAGTAATCACACTATAGTACAGTATCCATAGTAACCGCTCTATAGTACAGTATCCATAGTAACTGCTCTATAGTACAGTATCCATAGTAACCGCTCTATAGTACATTATCCATAGTAACCGCTCTATAGTACAGTATCCATAGTAACCGCTCTATTGTACATTATCCATAGTAATCGCTCTATAGTACAGTATCCATAGTAATCGCTCTATAGTACAGTATCCATAGTAACCGCTCTATAGTACAGTATCCATTGTAATCGCTCTATAGTACATAATCCATAGTAACCGCTCTATAGTACAGTATCCATAGTAATCGCTCTATAGTACAGTATCCATAGTACTCACTCTATAGTACAGTATCCTTAGTAATCGCTCTATAGTACAGTATCCATAGTAAGCACTCTATAGTACAGTATCCATAGTAACCGCTCTATAGTACAGTATCCATAGTAACCGCTCTATAGTACAGTATCCATAGTAACCGCTCTATAGTACAGTATCCATAGTAACCGCTCTATAGTACAGTGTCCATAGTAACCGCTCTATAGTACAGTATCCATAGTAACCGCTCTATAGGTCAGTATCCATAGTAACAGCTCTATAGTACAGTATCCATAGTAACCGCTCTATAGTACATTATCCATAGTAACCGCTCTATAGTACAGTATCCATAGTAACCGCTCTATAGTACAGTATCCATAGTAACCGCTCTATAGTACAGTATCCATAGTAACCGCTCTATAGTACAGTATCCATAGTAACCGCTCTATAGGTCAGTATCCATAGTAACAGCTCTATAGTACAGTATCCATAGTAACCGCTCTATAGTACATTATCCATAGTAACCGCTCTATAGTACAGTATCCATAGTAACCGCTCTATAGTACAGTATCCATAGTAACCGCTCTATAGTACAGTATCCATAGTAACCGCTCTATAGTACAGTATCCATAGTAACCGCTCTATAGTACAGTATCCATAGTAACCGCTCTATAGTACAGTATCCATAGTAACCGCTCTATAGTACAGTATCCATAGTAACAGCTCTATAGTACATTATCCATAGTAACCGCTCTATAGTACAGTATCCATAGTAACCGCTCTATAGTACAGTATCCATAGTAACCGCTCTATAGTACAGTATCCATAGTAACCGCTCTATAGTACAGTATCCATAGTAACCGCTCTATAGTACAGTATCCATAGTAACCGCTCTATAGTACAGTATCCATAGTAACCGCTCTATAGTACAGTATCCATAGTAACCGCTCTATAGTACAGTATCCATAGTAACCGCTCTATAGTACAGTATCCATAGTAACCGCTCTATAGTACAGTATCCATAGTAACCGCTCTATAGTACAGTATCCATAGTAACCGCTCTATAGTACAGTATCCATAGTAACCGCTCTATAGTACAGTATCCATAGTAACCGCTCTATAGTACAGTATCCATAGTAACCGCTCTATAGTACAGTATCCATAGTAACCGCTCTATAGTACAGTATCCATAGTAACCGCTCTTTAGTACAGTATCCATAGTAACCGCTCTATAGTACAGTATCCATAGTAACAGCTCTATAGTACATTATCCATAGTAACCGCTCTATAGTACAGTATCCATAGTAAGCACCCTATAGTACAGTATCCATAGTAACCGCTCTATAGTACAGTATCCATAGTAACCGCTCTATAGTACAGTATCCATAGTAACCGCTCTATAGTACAGTATCCATAGTAACCGCTCTATAGTACAGTGTCCATAGTAACCGCTCTATAGTACAGTATCCATAGTAACCGCTCTATAGGTCAGTATCCATAGTAACAGCTCTATAGTACAGTATCCATAGTAACCGCTCTATAGTACATTATCCATAGTAACCGCTCTATAGTACAGTATCCATAGTAACCGCTCTATAGTACAGTATCCATAGTAACCGCTCTATAGTACAGTATCCATAGTAACCGCTCTATAGTACAGTATCCATAGTAACCGCTCTATAGTACAGTATCCATAGTAACCGCTCTATAGTACAGTATCCATAGTAACCGCTCTATAGTACAGTATCCATAGTAACAGCTCTATAGTACATTACCCATAGTAACCGCTCTATAGTACAGTATCCATAGTAACCGCTCTATAGTACAGTATCCATAGTAACCGCTCTATAGTACAGTATCCATAGTAACCGCTCTATAGTACAGTATCCATAGTAACCGCTCTATAGTACAGTATCCATAGTAACCGCTCTATAGTACAGTATCCATAGTAACCGCTCTATAGTACAGTATCCATAGTAACCGCTCTATAGTACAGTATCCATAGTAACCGCTCTATAGTACAGTATCCATAGTAACCGCTCTATAGTACAGTATCCATAGTAACCGCTCTATAGTACAGTATCCATAGTAACCGCTCTATAGTACAGTATCCATAGTAACCGCTCTATAGTACAGTATCCATAGTAACCGCTCTATAGTACAGTATCCATAGTAAGCACCCTATAGTACAGTATCCATAGTAACCGCTCTATAGTACAGTATCCATAGTAACCGCTCTATAGTACAGTATCCATAGTAACTGCTCTATAGTACAGTATC
Organism: Dallia pectoralis; assembly: GCA_029465975.1. Classification (NCBI taxonomy): domain Eukaryota; kingdom Metazoa; phylum Chordata; class Actinopteri; order Esociformes; family Umbridae; genus Dallia; species Dallia pectoralis. The sequence continues at coordinate 15,630,022 of CM055747.1, read as the reverse complement.
CATAGTAACCGCTCTATAGTACAGTATCCATAGTAACTGCTCTATAGTACAGTATCCATAGTAACCGCTCTATAGAACACTATGCATAGTAACCGCTCTATAGTACAGTATCCTTAGTAACCGCTCTATAGTACAGTATCCATAGTAACCGCTCTATAGTACAGTATCCATTGTAATCGCTCTATAGTACATAATCCATAGTAACCGCTCTATAGTACAGTATCCATAGTAATCGCTCTATAGTACAGTATCCATAGTACTCACTCTATAGTACAGTATCCTTAGTAATCCCTCTATAGTACAGTATCCATAGTAATCACTCTATAGTACAATATCCTTAGTAACCGCTCTATAGTACAGTATCCTTAGTAACCGCTCTATAGTACAGTATCCATAGTAATCGCTCTATAGTACAGTATCCATAGTAACTGCTCTATAGTATAGAATCCTTAGCAACCGCTCTATAGTACAGTATCTATAGTAATCACACTATAGTACAGTATCCATAGTAACCGCTCTATAGTACAGTATCCATAGTAACCGCTCTATAGTACAGTATCCATAGTAACCGCTCTATAGTACAATATCCTTAGTAACCGCTCTATAGTACAGTATCCTTAGTAATCGCTCTATAGTACAGTATCCATAGTACTCACTCTATAGTACAGTATCCTAAGTAATCGCTCTATAGTACAGTATCCATAGTAATCACTCTATAGTACAGTATCCTTAGTAACCGCTCTATAGTACAGTATCCATTGTAATCGCTCTATAGTACAGTATCCATAGTACTCACTCTATAGTACAGTATCCTTAGTAATCGCTCTATAGTACAGTATCCATAGTATTCACTCTATAGTACAATATCCTTAGTAACCGCTCTATAGTAGAGTATCCTTAGTAACCGCTCTATAGTACAGTGTCCATAGTAATCTCTCTATAGTACAGTATCCATAGTAACTGCTCTATAGTATAGAATCCTTAGTAACCGCTCTATAGTACAGTATCTATAGTAATCACACTATAGTACAGTATCCATAGTAACCGCTCTATAGTACAGTATCCATAGTAACTGCTCTATAGTACAGTATCCATAGTAACCGCTCTATAGTACATTATCCATAGTAACCGCTCTATAGTACAGTATCCATAGTAATCGCTCTATAGTACATTATCCATAGTACTCACTCTATAGTACATTTTCCATAGTAACCGCTCTATAGTACAGTATCCATAGTAACCGCTCTATAGTACAGTATCCATAGTAACCGCTCTATAGTACAGTATCCATTGTAATCGCTCTATAGTACAGTATCCATAGTACTCACTCTATAGTACAGTTTCCATAGTAACCGCTCTATAGTACAGTATCCATAGTAATCACTCTATAGTACAGTATCCATAGTAATAGCTCTATAGTACAGTATCCATAGTACTCACTCTATAGTACAGTATCCATAGTACTCACTCTATAGTACAGTATCCATAGTAATCGCTCTATAGTACAGAATCCATAGTAATCCCTCTATAGTACAGTATCCATAGTAATCGCTCTATAGTACAGTATCCATAGTAACCCCTCTATAGTACAGTATCCATAGTAACCGCTCTATAGTACACTATCCATAGTAATCGCTCTATAGTTCAGTATCCATAGTAACCGCTCTATAGAACACTATCCATAGTAACCGCTCTTTAGTACAGTATCCATAGTAACCGCTCTATAGAACACTATGCATAGTAATCACTCGATAGTACAATATCCTTAGTAACCGCTCTATAGTACAGTATCCTTAGTAACCGCTCTATAGTACAGTATCCTTAGTAACCGCTCTATAGTACAGTATCTATAGTAATCGCACCATAGTACAGCATCCATAGTAACCGCTCTATAGTACAGTATCCATAGTAACCGCTCTATAGTACAGTATCCATAGTAACCGCTCTATTGTACATTATCCATAGTAATCGCTCTATAGTACAGTATCCATAGTAATCGCTCTATAGTACAGTATCCATAGTAACCGCTCTATAGTACAGTATCCATTGTAATCGCTCTATAGTACATAATCCATAGTAACCGCTCTATAGTACAGTATCCATAGTAATCGCTCTATAGTACAGTATCCATAGTACTCACTCTATAGTACAGTATCCATAGTAACCGCTCTATAGTACAGTATCCATTGTAATCGCTCTATAGTACATAATCCATAGTAACCGCTCTATAGTACAGTATCCATAGTAATCGCTCTATAGTACAGTATCCATAGTAACAGCTCTATAGTACATTATCCATAGTAACCGCTCTATAGTACAGTATCCATAGTAACCGCTCTATAGTACAGTATCCATAGTAACCGCTCTATAGTACAGTATCCATAGTAACCGCTCTATAGTACAGTATCCATAGTAACCGCTCTAGAGTACAGTATCCATAGTAACCGCTCTATAGTACAGTATCCATAGTAACCGCTCTATAGTACAGTATCCATAGTAACCGCTCTATAGTACAGTATCCATAGTAACCGCTCTATAGTACAGTATCCATAGTAACCGCTCTATAGTACAGTATCCATAGTAACCGCTCTATAGTACAGTATCCATAGTAACCGCTCTATAGTACAGTATCCATAGTAACCGCTCTATAGTACAGTATCCATAGTAACCGCTCTATAGTACAGTATCCATAGTAAGCACCCTATAGTACAGTATCCATAGTAACCGCTCTATAGTACAGTATCCATAGTAACCGCTCTATAGTACAGTATCCATAGTAACTGCTCTATAGTACAGTATCCATAGTAACCGCTCTATAGTACAGTATCCATAGTAACTGCTCTATAGTACAGTATCCATAGTAACCGCTCTATAGTACAGTATCCATAGTAAGCACCCTATAGTACAGTATCCATAGTAACCGCTCTATAGTACAGTATCCTTAGTAACCGCTCTATAGTACAGTATCCATAGTAACTGCTCTATAGTACAGTATCCATAGTAACCGCTCTATAGTACAGTATCCATAGTAACCGCTCTATAGTACAGTATCCATAGTAACCGCTCTATAGTACAGTATCCATAGTAACCGCTCTATAGTACAGTATCCATAGAAAACACTCTATAGTACAGTATCCATAGAAAACACTCTATAGAACACTATGCAGGGCTCTGATTATTATAACAGGAAATGTCTCACTTCTTGGTCCATTTTGGTGCCTCTTGCAAATATCAGCTTGTAGCCATGTCCCAGAATTAATTTGCCAAAGGGCTTGATTTTCCTGGCATTGCTAAAAAATTAACAGTAGCCGGTTCAACATTTCCCTAATCCCTAGACAGACTGACTGAAATGTATAACTAAATGAACACTGACACGAGACCAGCTGAGAGGTGAGTGTGGATATGCTCCTAGAACAACAGAGCAGATATTCCATATGGGAGACAGTTTCATTTAAAACAGATCTGTGTGTGACTGCAGTGGACAGAGTGTGCATGAATGCAGCACAGGATTTCTACTTGTTTTATCAACAGGGTCAACATATCTTCTAACCCCCTTTATGTCCGCTGCTAATCTGGCTTTCTTAAGGCCGTTTTACTTGCATCTGTGCTTTGACCCCAATCCAATCCAAACCATGTGACTGGAGGGATAAAAACAGAGAAGAGATGGGACATACTGATGAGCATGCAGGTGTGCACGTGTGTCTGTGTGCATGTGTGTCTGTGTGCACGTGTGTCAGTGTGCACGTGTGTCAGTGTGCACAAGTGTAGGTGTGCATGTGTGTATGTGTGCACATATGTATGTGTGTCTGTGTGCACGTGTGTATGAGTGCACGTGTGTGTGTCCGTTAAAGAGAGAGACATGCATACAGAAGTGTAGTGAGAATCTCTACTATCTGTGTCCAATCAGAACACACCACCAAGCAGGGCACATTCCATTCTGTGTATCATCCTCCTTCTCCAAAATGCCATAGAGGTCAATAATACAAACAAACCATTTCAAATGTCTGCCAGAGAGCTTTCATCATTGGATGGCCAAACATATTTGTCATGTCATTATTTTTTATCATACATTTTTCGTGGAGATATGTCTTCATTTAATATTTTCACATTTCCCAGAGTCCCTTACATTTCCCAGAGTCCCTTACATTTCCCAGAGTCCCTTATATTTCCCAGAGTCCCTTACATTTCCCAGAGTCCCTTATATTTCCCAGAGTCCCTTATATTTCCCAGAGTCCCTTACATTTCCCCAGAGTCCCTTATATTTCCCAGAGTCCCTTACATTTCCCAGAGTCCCTTACATTTCCCCAGAGTCCCTTACATCTCCCCAGAGTCCCTTACATTTCCCCAGAGTCCCTTACATTTCCCCAGAGTCCCTTACATTTCCCCAGAGTCCCTTACATTTCCCAGAGTCCCTTACATTTCCCAGAGTCCCTTACATTTCCCAGAGTCCCTTACATTTCCCAGAGTCCTTTACATTTCCCAGAGTCCCTTATATTTCCCCAGAGTCCCTTACATTTCCCAGAGTCCCTTACATTTCCCAGAGTCCCTTACATTTCCCAGAGTCCCTTATATTCCCCAGAGTCCCTTACATTTCCCAGAGTCCCTTAAATTTCCCAGAGTCCCTTACATTTCCCAGAGTCCCTTACATTTCCCAGAGTCCCTTACATTTCCCAGAGTCCCTTACATTTCCCAGAGTCCCTTACATTTCCCCAGATAAATGTTATCCTGCCATTTGTCCATCACATGGTTAACATATAACATATAATCTATTCTCTTGTATTCTTCATTGTAAAAAAAAATTGTTTCTGAAATTCCACTGAATCTAACTGAAGTGGGTTTTAGTTTGTAGCTCTAATTTTTCAGAATTGAACCCATATGAAGTTATTAGAAAAAGCTAAACTTATCTTTTCCTGTAAGGTATGCATTTGTACCTCAAAGAGTTTGGGTTTTATTCACAGTTTTGTGACAAATATTTTTAATGTGTCCTCATTTCTGATTTAATTCAATACACAAATGGCACAAATCAATTAAACCAATGTTAAGATAAATATAGAGTACCAGTCAAATGTTTGGACAATTCAATTGAATGGATTACTGTGCAAAAGTACCTAATATTCATACTAAAGCCATTTATTTTGGTAGTCAGTGTTAGTAAAACAATATTGTGTCCCAGAAATAGCGTGATGAAATCATGATAAAAATCATTGAGCTACTTTTACATAATACTGTAAATATATAAACAACATATGATGACGTGACACTTTTTTCTTTGTGACATAACATTTGACCCCAGGGGTTTTGCCAGGTCTCTGCAGTAAATCTCACTCCAGCTTGGCCTGACCTGAGCAGCAGCCAGTAATTACCAGAGCAGTCTCGCTGTCTTCATGGATAGACTCTAGCTGGTTTTTTCCTCCAGCCAAGATGAAGGCCAGAGCCAGAGCTGCACTGTGGATTTGATGTAAACTGTTCTGAACATAATCTAATTTCTTAATGAGGCCCTTATGTAGTCAACAACTCAGAGCTAAACTACAGACGATCACACTTATCTTAAAGCTCTGGCCCCTATGAATCGGTTTGAGAAAGACATCTACAAGTGTTGCCAAATGTGATAGCTTGATAGCTTTGATCTAAAAGTGTGTTATCTGTGGATCCACACCTTCATCAGGATCTTCTGCATTTTTGTAGCTCTATGTGAAGTTCTAGCCTCTCATGTTGAAACAAGGCTGTGGGAGCACCATGAAGAACCTGCCCACTGATCAGTATTCACGAAAACATGGAGAACAATTATGAGAGGTCTTTGAAGAATTGTTCCTGATCCAAGACCAAGAAGAATCATTTAGCACCAACACATTGTATTTACAGTGATGACATAAACCATTTAATGCACATATTTTAGAATTTATTTTATAAACTGTTTTATGACTTTGTCTGGGATTCATTCAATCCTGCCAAACTAGTGTCTATGCAATTTACCTACAGTATGTTTACTATCCAATGCCCATCTATGTATCCAGTGCCCATCTATGTATCCAGTGCCCATTTATGTTCCCAGTGCCCATCTATGTATCCAGTGCCCATCTATGTTCCCAGTGCCCATCTATGTATCCAGTGCCCATTTATGTTCCCAGTGCCCATTTATGTATCCAGTGCCCATCTATGTTCCCAGTGCCCATTTATGTTCCCAGTGCCCATCTATGTATCCAGTGCCCATCTATGTATCCAGTGCCCATCTATGTATCCAGTGCCCATCTATGTATCCAGTGCCCATCTATGTTCCCAGTGCCCATCTATGTGTCCAGTGCCCATCTATGTTCCCAGTGCCCATCTATGTATCCAGTGCCCTTCTATGTATCCAGTGCCCTTCTATGTATCCAGTGCCCTTCTATGTATCCAGTGCCCATCTATGTATCCAGTGCCCATCTATGTATCCAGTGCCCATCTGCCCATATGTTCCCAGTGCCCATCTATCCAGTTCTATGTATCCAGTGCCCATCTATGTATCCATCTATGTATCCAGTGCCCATCTATGTATCCAGTGCCCATCTATGTATCCAGTGCCCTTCTATGTATCCAGTGCCCATCTATGTATCCAGTGCCCATTTATGTTCCCAGTGCCCATCTATGTATCCAGTGCCCATCTATGTATCCAGTGCCCATCTAGTGCCCATTTGTCCAGTGCCCTTCTATGTATCCAGTGCCCATTCTATGTATCCCAGTGCCCATCTATGTATCCAGTGCCCATCTATGTATCCAGTGCCCATCTATGTATCCAGTGCCCATCTATGTATCCAGTGCCCATCTATGTATCCAGTGCCCATCTATGTATCCAGTGCCCATCTATGTTCCAGTGCCCATCATCCAGTTATGCCCATTTATCCAGTGCCCATCTATGTATCCAGTGCCCATCTATGTATCCAGTGCCCATCTATGTTCCAGTGCCCATCTATGTATCCAGTGCCCATCTATGTATCCAGTGCCCATCTATGTATCCAGTGCCCATTTATATGTATCCAGTGCCCATCTATGTTCCCAGTGCCCAGTTCTATGTATCCAGTGCCCATCTATGTATCCAGTGCCCATCTATGTCCCAGTGCCCCCAGTGCCCATCTCCAGTGTATCCAGTGCCCATCTATGTATCCAGTGCCCATCTCCAGTGTATCCAGTGCCCATCTATGTATCCAGTGCCCATCTATGTATCCAGTGCCCATCTATGTATCCAGTGCCCATCTATGTATCCAGTGCCCATCTATGTATCCAGTGCCCATCTATGTATCCAGTGCCCATCTATGTATCCAGTGCCCATCTATGTTCCCAGTGCCCATTTATGTTCCCAGTGCCCATCTATGTATCCAGTGCCCATCTATGTATCCAGTGCCCATCTATGTTCCCAGTGCCCATCTATGTATCCAGTGCCCATCTATGTATCCAGTGCCCATCTATGTTTCCAGTGCCCATCTATGTATCCAGTGCCCATCTATGTATCCAGTGCCCATCTATGTATCCAGTGCCCATTTATGTATCCAGTGCCCATCTATGTATCCAGTGCCCTTCTATGTATCCAGTGCCCATCTATGTTCCCAGTGCCCATCTATGTGTCCAGTGCCCATCTATGTGTCCAGTGCCCATCTATGTTCCCAGTGCCCATCTATGTATCCAATGCCCATCTATGTTCCCAGTGCCCATCTATGTATCCAGTGCCCATCTATGTATCCAGTGCCCATTTATGTATCCAGTGCCCATTTATGTATCCAGTGCCCATCTATGTATCCAGTGCCCTTCTATGTATCCAGTGCCCATTTATGTATCCAGTGCCCATCTATGTATCCAGTGCCCATTTATGTATCCAGTGCCCATCTATGTATCCAGTGCCCATCTATGTATCCAGTGCCCATCTATGTTCCCAGTGCCCATCTATGTATCCAATGCCCATTTATGTATCCAGTGCCCATCTATGTATCCAGTGCCCATCTATGTATCCAGTGCCCATCTATGTATCCAGTGCCCATCTATGTATCCAGTGCCCATCTATGTATCCAGTGCCCTTCTATGTATCCAGTGCCCATCTATGTATCCAGTGCCCTTCTATGTATCCAGTGCCCTTCTATGTATCCAGTGCCCTTCTATGTATCCAGTGCCCTTCTATGTATCCAGTGCCCTTCTATGTATCCAGTGCCCTTCTATGTATCCAGTGCCCTTCTATGTATCCAGTGCCCATCTATGTATCCAGTGCCCTTCTATGTATCCAGTGCCCTTCTATGTATCCAGTGCCCATCTATGTATCCAGTGCCCTTCTATGTATCCAGTGCCCTTCTATGTATCCAGTGCCCTTCTATGTATCCAGTGCCCTTCTATGTATCCAGTGCCCTTCTATGTATCCAGTGCCCTTCTATGTATCCAGTGCCCTTCTATGTATCCAGTGCCCTTCTATGTATCCAGTGCCCATCTATGTACATCTATTTCTGAAAACTGAATCCTTCCTGCAGGGGGTCGCAGTGGTACTGTTAGTGGTACTGGTACTGGGTCCACTCTGGCTGGGTTTCGGAAATCCTTCGGACAAAACACCCACCCGGCAGGAATGTTGGCACCAGTCACCAGGCCCCTGAATGCCAATGCCCAGAACAGCACTGTCCGAAGGGCCAAGAGCCAAGTGACACAGTGTGGTACGTTGTAGGCCAACACATCGCTTTCCGTTCGAAGGAGGATGGGAATATGAATGTGTGGCTTGTGATGTACATGGTTCTGAGATATTGGGGAGATGGAGAGCAGGCGTGCAGGAGACCAGGAGAGCAGGAGAGCAGGAGAGCAGGAGAGCAGGAGAGCAGGAGAGCAGGAGATCAGGAGAGCAGGAGAGCAGGAGAACAGGAGAGCAGGAGATCAGGAGATCAGGAGATCAGGAGAACAGGAGTGGTGGCTGTGGAGACTCCAGTTGGCAAACTAAAGATCAGTGTAATTGCTTACATATTGAGGCCCTCCCTCTGGGGCAGCTCTGTTCAAAGATCTATATAAATGTGTTATCGTGGAGCTAGTTTAATGTTTCTCAACCCTTGTTTGTTTGAAGTTGCTGACCGGTTCCTCGGATATAGTAGCTGTCATCAGTTTGGGGTTTTTGCATTTTCATTCTTAGATTGTAACATATCTTCCAATACATTCTGCTTCTTTCAAGAGTTTTTGTTTAATGAGGTTGAGCTGGGAAAACACTTCTATTATCTGAGATAGTTCCTGTAGATACCCAACCTATCTGAGATGGTTCCTGTAGATGGCCAACATATCTGATGGTTCCTGTAGATGCCCAACCTATCTGAGATGGTTCCAGCAGATCCCAACCTATCTGAGATGGTTCCAGCAGATCCCAACCTATCTGATGGTTCCTGTAGATACTCAACCTATCTGAGATGGTTCCTGTAGATACCCAACCTATCTGAGATGGTTCCTGTAGATACCCAACCTATCTGATGGTTCCTGTAGATACCCAACCTATCTGATGGTTCCTGTAGATACCCAACCTATCTGAGATGGTTCCTGTAGATGCCCAACCTATCTGAGATGGTTCCAGCAGATCCCAACCTATCTGATGGTTCCTGTAGATACTCAACCTATCTGATGGTTTCTGTAGATACCCAACCTATCTGAGATGGTTCCTGTAGATACCCAACCTATCTGATGGTTCCTGTAGATGGCCAACATATCTGATGGTTTCTGTAGATGCCCAACCTATCTGATGGTTCCTGTAGATACTCAACCTATCTGATGGTTTCTGTAGATACCCAACCTATCTGAGATGGTTCCTGTAGATACCCAACCTATCTGATGGTTCCTGTAGATGGCCAACATATCTGATGGTTCCTGTAGATACTCAACCTATCTGATGGTTCCTGTAGATGCCCAACCTGTCTGAGATGGTTCCTGTAGATGCCCAACCTGTCTGAGATGGTTCCTGTAGATACCCAACCTATCTGAGATGGTTCCTGCAAATCCCAACCTATCTGTTGGTTAATTTTCACAGCCCATTGGGTGTCTCCATGTCACCAGTGGCTACAACACTCTGTCAACAATGTAAAAATTGCTTTATTCGCTGCACATCTTAAAAGACCAATTCATGCATTATTTGTTTTTAAGGCAGATAGTCTATGTTTGCTACATGTCACTAATACAAAAATACTCTCGAAAACGTTACTCTCATTAGGCAGGTTGGCATTTGTGAAGTGAAAAACACAATGTCAAATGATATTCTAAGTCTCAATTATGTTGTAAAACTGTCGTTTAAAATCTTGGTATACAAGTCAAGACGATTCTCTGACGTGCTGAGAATGCAGTTCATCGCTAGTATCTCTCAGCATGCAGCAAAGACATGAATCTTGTGGTCAACGTGACACTAATGTTTCTGTGAGTATCGAAGGAAATTCCAACGGAGAAAGCAGTTGTGTTGGAATGTGTTGTGTGCAGGGACCAGGGACCAGAACTCCCTGGCTGATCAGAGACAACCGCTTGTAATAGAAGAGGTGAGCAAAATGTACTTAGTAGTTTGTGGTTGAGTGGTATTACATATACTGTAGCTAAGGTGTCAGACTCATCACATATACTGTAGCTAAGGTGTCAGACTCATCACATATACTGTAGCTAAGGTGTCAGACTCATCACATATACTGTAGCTAAGGTGTCAGACTCATCACATATACTGTAGCTAAGGTGTCAGACTCATCACATATACTGTAGCTAAGGTGTCAGACTCATCACATATACTGTAGCTAAGGTGTCAGACTCATCACATATACTGTAGCTAAGGTGTCAGACTCATCACATATACTGTAGCTAAGGTGTCAGACTCATCACATATACTGTAGCTAAGGTGTCAGACTCATCACATATACTGTAGCTAAGGTGTCAGACTCATCACATATACTGTAGCTAAGGTGTCAGACTCATCACATATACTGTAGCTAAGGTGTCAGACTCATCACAAACAAGATGGAAGAATAAATAGAAGGAATAATAGATGGAATAATAGATGGAAGAATAGATGGATGAATAGATGAAAAATATATGGAAGAATAGATGGAAGAATAGATGTAATAATAGATGGAATAATAGATGGAAGAATAGATGGAAGAATAGATGGAATAATAGATGGAAGAATAGATGGAAAATATATGGAAGAATAGATGGAAGAATAGATGGAAGAATAGATGGAAGAATAGATGGAAGAATAGATGGAAGAATAGATCGAATAATAGATGGAAGAATAGATGGAAGAATAGATGGAAGAATAGATGGAAGAATAGATCGAATAATAGATGGAAGAATAGATGGAAGAATAGATGGAAGAATAGATCGAATAATAGATCGAATAATAGATGGAAGAATAGATGGAAGAATAGATGGAAGAATAGATGGAATAATAGATTGAAGAATAGATGGAAGAATAGATGGAATAATAGATGGAAGAAAAGATGGAATAATAGATGGAATAATAGATGGAAGAATAGATGGAAGAATAGATGGAAGAATAGATGGAAGAATAGATGGAATAATAGATCGAATAATAGATGGAAGATTAGATGGAAGAATATATGGAAGAATAGATGGAAGAATAGATCGAATAATAGATGGAAGAATAGATGGAAGAATAGATGGAAGAATAGATGGAAGAATAGATGGAATAATAGATGGAAGAATAGATGGAAGAATAGATGGAATAATAGATGGAAGAATAGATGGAATAATAGATGGAAGAATAGATGGAAGAATAGATGGAATAATAGATGGAAGAATAGATGGAAGAATAGATGGAATAATAGATGGAATAATAGATGGAATAATAGATGGAAGAACAGATGGAATAATAGATGGAAGAACAGATGGAAGAATAGATCGAATAATAGATGGAAGAATAGATCGAATAATAGATGGAAGAATAGATGGAAGAATAGATGGAAGAATAGATGGAATAATAGATGGAAGAATAGATGGAAGAATAGATGGAATAATAGATGGAATAATAGATGGAATAATAGATGGAATAATAGATGGAAGAATAGATGGAAGAATAGATGGAAGAATAGATGGAAGAATAGATGGAATAATAGATCGAATAATAGATGGAAGATTAGATGGAAGATTAGATGGAAGAATAGATGGAAGAATAGATGGAAGAATAGATGGAAGAATAGATGGAAGAATAGATCGAATAATAGATGGAAGAATAGATGGAAGAATAGATGGAAGAATAGATCGAATAATAGATGGAAGAATAGATGGAATAATAGATGGAAGAATAGATGGAAGAATAGATGGAAGAAAAGATGGAATAATAGATGGAAGAAAAGATGGAATAATAGATGGAATAATAGATAGAAGAATAGATGGAAGAATAGATGGAAGAATAGATGGAAGAATAGATGGAAGAAAAGATGGAATAATAGATGGAAGAATAGATGGAAGAATAGATGGAAGAGTAGATGGAATAATAGATGGAATAATAGATGGAAGAATAGATGGAAGAACAGATGGAATAATAGATGGAAGAACAGATGGAAGAATAGATCGAATAATAGATGGAAGAATAGATCGAATAATAGATGGAAGAATAGATGGAAGAATAGATGGAAGAATAGATGGAATAATAGATGGAAGAATAGATGGAAGAATAGATGGAATAATAGATGGAATAATAGATGGAATAATAGATGGAATAATAGATGGAAGAATAGATGGAAGAATAGATGGAAGAATAGATGGAAGAATAGATGGAATAATAGATCGAATAATAGATGGAAGATTAGATGGAAGATTAGATGGAAGAATAGATGGAAGAATAGATGGAAGAATAGATGGAAGAATAGATGGAAGAATAGATCGAATAATAGATGGAAGAATAGATGGAAGAATAGATGGAAGAATAGATCGAATAATAGATGGAAGAATAGATGGAATAATAGATGGAAGAATAGATGGAAGAATAGATGGAAGAAAAGATGGAATAATAGATGGAAGAAAAGATGGAATAATAGATGGAATAATAGATAGAAGAATAGATGGAAGAATAGATGGAAGAATAGATGGAAGAATAGATGGAAGAAAAGATGGAATAATAGATGGAAGAATAGATGGAAGAATAGATGGAAGAGTAGATGGAATAATAGATGGAATAATAGATGGAAGAATAGATGGAAGAATAGATGGAATCATAGATGGAATCATAGATGGAAGAATAGATGGAAGAATAGATGGAAGAATAGATGGAATAATAGATGGAAGAATAGATGGAAGAATAGATGGAAGAATAGATGGAAGAATAGATGGAAGAATAGATGGAAGAAAAGATCGAATAATAGATGCAAGAATAGATGGAAGAATAGATGGAAGAATAGATGGAAGAATAGATGGAATAATAGATGGAAGAATAGATGGAAGAATAGATGGAATAATAGATGGAAGAATCGATGGAAGAATCGATGGAAGAAAAGATGGAAGAATAGATGGAATAATAGATGGAAGAATCGATGGAAGAATAGATGGAAGAAAAGATGGAAGAATAGATGGAAGAATAGATGTTAAGATGCAAATAGAAATAGAGGGAACGCAAAATCTGCCTGGTGATTAAGATCTAAATGTTAATTTATCTCTTTTAGCTGTGAAAGGGGAAATAGTACCTTGTCTCAGCCCATGGTAAAACAAACAACACCTCCTCAGTCACTCTGAATAATACTTTGGTATTATGCGCCGGCTTAGCAAATAATCTTAATGATATTTTAAGAGTAGGGTTAATGTTTAAACATGAAACTGACCCAATGTGTACACATTTAGATGCATATAAGGTTTTCACCATATATAACATCAAATCCAGTCTAACAGCCAATGTAGAGAGTTTTGTCTGCAGTACCATCGATCAGTCTAGTCTGACCTTTTGAACATAGCAGATGTCTTTTGTATGGCCTGTGTTTATTTAATAGCTATTGGATACAGTCACACAGCCTTGGCTGCTGCTGACAGACCAGTGCAACCAGCCCTTTGGAGACTAGGAGCTTTCTTTAATCATTGACTGTCTTTAAACAAAGCTGGAGTTACCAAATGCCACACGCACAGAATTGGTCATTTGCTGTTGGTGTTTTAACCGGATCCACATTGTTTAGATATTTAGCTTCCACACAGACACATTAATATACATAGATGAGCAGCAGTGGTCCCACAGACACATTAATATACATAGATGAGCAGCAGTGGCCACACAGACACATTAATATACATAGATGAGCAGCAGTGGTCACACAGACACATTAATATACATGGATGAGCAGCAGTGGTCACACAGACACATTCATATAAATGGATGAGCAGCAGTGGTCACACAGACACATTAATATAAATGGATGAGCAGCAGTGGTCCCACAGACACATTAATATACATAGATGAGCAGCAGTGGTCCCACAGACACATTAATATACATAGATGAGCAGCAGTGGTCACACAGACACATTAATATACATAGATGAGCAGCAGTGGTCACACAGACACATTAATATACATAGATGAGCAGCAGTGGTCACACAGACACATTAATATACATAGATGAGCAGCAGTGGTCACACAGACACATTAATATAAATGGATGAGCAGCAGTGGTCACACAGACACATTAATATACATAGATGAGCAGCAGTGGTCCCACAGACACATTAATATACATAGATGAGCAGCAGTGGTCACACAGACACATTAATATACATGGATGAGCAGCAGTGGTCACACAGACACATTCATATAAATGGATGAGCAGCAGTGGTCACACAGACACATTAATATACATAGATGAGCAGCAGTGGTCACACAGACACATTAATATAAATGGATGAGCAGCAGTGGTCCCACAGACACATTAATATACATGGATGAGCAGCAGTGGTCACACAGACACATTCATATAAATGGATGAGCAGCAGTGGTCACACAGACACATTAATATACATAGATGAGCAGCAGTGGTCACACAGACACATTAATATACATGGATGAGCAGCAGTGGTCACACAGACACATTAATATACATGGATGAGCAGCAGTGACACATTAATATACATAGTCACATGGTGAGCAGCACAGACACATTAATATACATAGATGAGCAGCAGTGGTCCCACAGACACATTAATATACATGGATGAGCAGCAGTGGTCACACAGACACATTAATATACATGGATGAGCAGCAGTGGTCACACAGACACATTAATATACATAGATGAGCAGCAGTGGTCACACAGACACATTAATATACATGGATGAGCAGCAGTGGTCACACAGACACATTAATATAAATGGATGAGAAGCAGTGGTCACACAGACACATTAATATAAATGGATGAGCAGCAGTGGTCACACAGACACATTAATATAAATGGATGAGCAGCAGTGGTCACACAGACACATTCATATAAATGGATGAGCAGCAGTGGTCACACAGACACATTAATATAAATGGATGAGAAGCAGTGGTCACACAGACACATTAATATACATGGATGAGCAGCAGTGGTCACACAGACACATTAATATAAATGGATGAGCAGCAGTGGTCCCACAGACACATTAATATACATAGATGAGCAGCAGTGGTCACACAGACACATTAATATACATGGATGAGCAGCAGTGGTCACACAGACACATTAATATACATGGATGAGCAGCAGTGGTCCCACAGACACATTAATATACATGGATGAGCAGCAGTGGCCACACAGACACATTAATATAAATGGATGAGCAGCAGTGGTCCCACAGACACATTAATATAAATGGATGAGCAGCAGTGGTCACACAGACACATTCATATAAATGGATGAGCAGCAGTGGTCACACAGACACATTAATATAAATGGATGAGAAGCAGTGGTCACACAGACACATTAATATACATGGATGAGCAGCAGTGGTCACACAGACACATTAATATAAATGGATGAGCAGCAGTGGTCCCACAGACACATTAATATACATAGATGAGCAGCAGTGGTCACACAGACACATTAATATACATGGATGAGCAGCAGTGGTCACACAGACACATTAATATACATGGATGAGCAGCAGTGGCCACACAGACACATTAATATAAATGGATGAGCAGCAGTGGTCCCACAGACACATTAATATAAATGGATGAGCAGCAGTGGTCACACAGACACATTCATATAAATGGATGAGCAGCAGTGGTCACACAGACACATTAATATACATAGATGAGCAGCAGTGGTCACACAGACACATTAATATACATGGATGAGCAGCAGTGGTCACACAGACACATTAATATACATAGATGAGCAGCAGTGGTCACACAGACACATTAATATAAATGGATGAGAAGCAGTGGTCACACAGACACATTAATATAAATGGATGAGCAGCAGTGGTCACACAGACACATTAATATAAATGGATGAGCAGCAGTGGTCCCACAGACACATTAATATAAATGGATGAGCAGCAGTGGTCACACAGACACATTAATATAAATGGATGAGAAGCAGTGGTCACACAGACACATTAATATAAATGGATGAGCAGCAGTGGTCACACAGACACATTCATATAAATGGATGAGCAGCAGTGGTCACACAGACACATTAATATAAATGGATGAGCAGCAGTGGTCACACAGACACGTTAATATAAATGGATGAGCAGCAGTGGTCACACAGACACATTAATAGAAATGGATGAGTAGCAGTGGTCACACAGACATTAATATAAATGGATGACCAACAGTGGTCACACAGATGTGAGCAGTATTCACAAACATATGCTCGTCTGTTAAGGTCCGGGTTGTGTAACAGACCTGTGTCGGCACAGAGCAGAGGACCATCATTCACACACAGTGCTTCGTAACACAAACAAGATCCCGGCCAAAAAAGCTGCCGCTGTCACTCTGCAGCCCCACCCCTCACCCCTCCCCCTACACAGTCACACAGGCTTTGAAAGAACAAATGTTTGTTTCCCTCAGCAGAATTAATGACAGCATTCACTGCCCCCCGCTACCCCCACCCCCACCTCGATTAAACTGACTCCAATAGTTTCTACTCTGCCTGGCCTTGAAAATAGATTAAACTGACTCCAACAGACCAGCTTCTACTCTGCCTGGGCTTAAAAAGGGAAGTAAATATTAGGACATGCTATTTAGAAGAGGGCAGGAAACACGCCTGCCAGGTTGGGGGCATAAGAAGGGCAAATAGAGCGTTCAGTGCTGGGAAGAGACAGAGGCTGATAGGGCACTAGGGTAAACAGGCAGCATTTAGACCTCCTGCTCCTCGTGAGGAATGAATACTGATGAGGTCAGGGGCATGATGAGACGTCGATCCAAAATGGTGGCACACATTAGCATGTTATAATGAGACGTTGATCCAAAATGGTGGCACACATTAGCATGTTATAATGAGACGTTGATCCAAAATGGTGGCACACATTAGCATGTTATAATGAGACGTTGATCCAAAATGGTGGAACATATTAGCATGTTATAATGAGACATTGATCCATAATGGTGGAACATATTAGCATGTTATAATGAGACGTTGATCCAAAATGGTGGAACATATTAGCATGTTATAATGAGACATTGATCCAAAATGGTGGCACACATTAGGATGTTATGATGAGACGTTGATCCAAAATGGTGGAACATATTAGCATGTTATAATGAGACGTTGATCCAAAATGGTGGAACATATTAGCATGTTATAATGAGACATTGATCCAAAATGGTGGCACACATTAGCATGTTATAATGAGACGTTGATCCAAAATGGTGGCACATATTAGCATGTTATAATGAGACATTGATCCAAAATGGTGGCACATATCAGCAGGTTATAATGAGACATTGATCCAAAATGGTGGCACATATTAGCATGTTATAATGAGACGTTGATCCAAAATGGTGGCACATATTAGCATATTATAATGAGACGTTGATCCAAAATGGTGGCACATATTAGCAGGTTATAATGAGACATTGATCCAAAATGGTGGCACATATTAGCATATTATAATGAGACGTTGATCCATAATGGTGGCACATATTAGCATGTTATAATGAGACATTGATCCATAATGGTGGCACATATTAGCATGTTATAATGAGACATTGATCCAAAATGGTGGCACATATCAGCAGGTTATAATGAGACATTGATCCAAAATGGTGGCACATATTAGCATGTTATAATGAGACGTTGATCCAAAATGGTGGCACATATTAGCATATTATAATGAGACGTTGATCCAAAATGGTGGCACATATTAGCATGTTATAATGAGACATTGATCCAAAATGGTGGCACATATTAGCATGTTATAATGAGACGTTGATCCAAAATGGTGGCACATATTAGCATGTTATAATGAGACATTGATCCAAAATGGTGGCACATATTAGCATGTTATAATGAGACGTTGATCCAAAATGGTGGATTATATTAGCATATTATAATGAGACGTTGATCCAAAATGGTGGCACATATTAGCATGTTATAATGAGACGTTGATCCAAAATGGTAGAATATATTTGCTTGTTGTAATTAGAGGTCAAAACAAAATGTCTTCTATGCCTCCCTTGGAGTGCTGACTAGCTGGGTATTATTAGGAGCAGAGAGGGTTGGGAAGGACTGGGAACTAAGAGCTCCTCTCAGAATGAAGCCTCTGATTTAATTTCAGCTTCTCCACTTAAGGCTCCTGGTCTGTACCACCCACACCCCTCACCTATATCTACCCTCCTCCCCCATATCCCCTCTATACGTACCCTCTGACCCCATCGCAAGGGATCAATTAACATTGATTATTTTCAGCCTTAGTACTTTTTTCCAAATAAAGACAAATACACCTGCAATAGGTATCATGTTGTACCTCACATTTGTCTATAGCCATTCCATCCAAATGACAAATAGCATTCATTTGTATCTTAGCGATGCTGTAGCATTAATTTTATCTTAGCGATGCTGTAGCATTATTTTATCTTATCGATGCTGTTACATTCATTTCTATCTTAGCATTGCTGTAGCATTCATTTGTATCTTAGCGATGCTATAACATTCATTTCTATCTTAGCGATGCTGTAACATTCATTTGTATCTTAGCGATGCTGTAACATTCATTTGTATCTTAGCGATGCTGTAACATTCATTTGTATCTTAGCGATGCTGTAACATTCATTTCTATCTTAGCATTGCTGTAGCATTCATTTGTATCTTAGCGATGCTGTATCATTCATTTGTATCTTAGCGATGCTATAACATTCATTTGTATCTTAGCGATGCTGTAACATTCATTTGTATCTTAGCGATGCTGTAACATTCATTTGTATCTTAGCGATGCTGTAACATTCATTTCTATCTTAGCGATGCTGTATCATTCATTTGTATCTTATCGATGCTGTAACATTCATTTCTATCTTAGCATTGCTGTAGCATTCATTTGTATCTTAGCGATGCTGTATCATTCATTTGTATCTTAGCGATGCTGTAACATTCATTTGTATCTTAGCGATGCTGTAACATTCATTTCTATCTGAGCGATGCTGTAACATTCATTTGTATCTTAGCGATGCTGTAACATTCATTTCTATCTTAGCGATGCTGTAACATTCATTTGTATCTTAGCGATGCTGTAACATTCATTTGTATCTTAGCGATGCTGTAACGTTCATTTGTATCTTAGCGATGCTGTAACATTCATTTGTATCTTAGCGATGCTGTAACATTCATTTGTATCTTAGCGATGCTGTAACATTCATTTGTATCTTAGCGATGCTGTAACATTCATTTGTATCTTAGCGATGCTGTAACATTCATTTGTATCTTAGCGATGCTGTAACATTCATTTCTATCTTAGCGATGCTGTAACATTCATTTGTATCTTAGCGATGCAGTAACATTCATTTGTATCTTAGCGATGCTGTAACATTCATTTCTATCTTAGCGATGCTGTAACATTCATTTGTATCTTAGCGATGCAGTAACATTCATTTGTATCTTAGCGATGCTGTAACATTCATTTCTATCTTAGCGATACTGTAACATTGTGCCTTACAGACAAAGCAAAGAGAGGGGCTACCAGTGATCATAGCACCTCAATCCTAGAGCAGCTTAAAAGATCTGCCTTCAGCAGACAAAGAGCTAGTGTTTGACTGGGCCCTAACAAGATTGAATCTTTGGCCATTGTGAGGGCCGCGAATGGAGTAATGAGAGAGTGTGTGTGTGTGTGTGTTTGTAGTTGTGTGTTTTAGCTGCTTGGTTTGCTTCCTGCTTCACCAGTGTTTTTGGTTTTTAGAGGTATTTTAATAGAGAACATTTATCCCATGTTTACAGTTGTTTCAACACAAACATGAAAACAAAGTGAATAAAAGTTATGATATTACACTAGGAGAACCGTAGTTAGAGATGACTAGGAGAACCGTAATACGAGATGACTAGGAGAACCGTAGAGTTGTTCTCACAGAAAGGCTGGGAGAATAGTGGTTCCAAAACAGGGGTACCCTGACCCCTCTGTGTACTTGGCCTCTCTACAGGGGGTGATTGAAAACACTCATGACACCATAGACTTATTAGTGGGTTAGGGATAGAGGGTGTAGTTCTAGAGTAGTTCAAGCAGAGAAAATCTCTATCTGTGGCACAGTAACTGAGCTAGATACACTTAAACTTTTACATTCTGTCTATAGACTCTCCTTTGTATTTTTATGTATCTGTTAATTGCCATATCAATGCTGCTCAACTGACCTACTGATACCTCACTCTGTATTATCTGTATATTGACTCTCCACTTGATCCTGTATTTTCTGTTTATTGACTCTCCACTTGATCCTGTATTATCTGTATATTGACTCTCCACTTGATCCTGTATTTTCTGTTTATTGACTCTCCACTTGATCCTGTATTATCTGTATATTGACTCTCCACTTGATCCTGTATTAGCTGTATATTGACTCTCCACTTGATCCTGTATTATATGTATATTGACTCTACTTGATCCTGTATTTTCTGTTTATTGACTCTCCACTTGATCCTGTATTATCTGTATATTGACTCTACTTGATCCTGTATTATCTGTATTTTGACTCTACTTGATCCTGTATTTTCTGTTTATTGACTCTCCACTTGATCCAGTATTATCTGTATATTGACTCTCCACTTGATCCAGTATTATCTGTATATTGACTCTCCACTTGATCCTGTATTATCTGTATATTGACTCTCCACTTGATCCTGTATTAGCTGTTTATTGACTCTCCAATTGATCCTGTATTATCTGTATATTGACTCTACTTGATCCTGTATTTTCTCTTTATTGACTCTCCACTTGATCCAGTATTATCTGTATATTGACTCTCCACTTGATCCAGTATTTTCTGTTTACTGACTCTCCACTTGATCCTGTATTATCTGTATATTGACTCTCCACTTGATCCTGTATTATCTGTATATTGACTCTCCACTTGATCCTGTATTCGCTGTATATTGACTCTCCACTTGATCCTGTATTATCTGTATATTGACTCTCCACTTGATCCAGTATTATCTGTATATTGACTCTCCACTTGATCCAGTATTATCTGTTTATTGACTCTCCACTTGATCCAGTATTATCTGTTTATTGACTCTCCACTTGATCCTATGTTGCCTTGTTGTGTCCGACTGCTATTTGCACCCTGTTTTCTGTATATTGTTTAGATGTATGTTGTCTTTTCTCTCCTTATCTTGGCCAATTCACTGTTGCAAATTAAAAATTGTTCTCAAATCAGCCTACCTGGTTAAATATTGGTTAAATAAAAAAATAAACTCCCAGTAAGGAATTTTTTTCTGATTGTGTTTATACATGCAGGAGTGAGATACGGTCTTCCGACCTCCACAGGCACAAGGGAAATAAAAAAGTTTCCACATTACCTCAGAAGGTGACATGCGACATCTGACATTTGTACCTGTTTAAACTTGTAAAAAAAGAATTCATCAATGCAAATCTGGCAACAAGTATTGTTGATCTAAATAAAACATGTATAGTGGGTTAGGGTTAGGTTATGGTTAGGGTTTGGTCACACACAGGTATGATATGGTGGAGTTGAAGGCAGGGTTAGGGTTAGGGTTAGGGTTAGGGTTAGGGTTAGGAGCAGTTGGAGGGATTGTCAAAACAGTAGTCACTTAAATGACCTGGAGATGTAGCGGGTTATGGTTACTAACAGTGGAGCTTCTGCAGTGGAATTGACTTCTTGACACAAATTGGGGTTCAGTTTAGCAATTAAAGACTCCTAATGGTTAAGGTAAGGACTTCGAGTAAGCTGATCCTAGAAATGTGCTTAGCACCAACTTTTTTTAAATCCAAGCTAGAGAGTCAGAGAAAATTGGTGATTTCAACACCTTTCGCAGACATACTGCCATGGTTGATTTTAAGATTATATTTAGTTACAAAAACTTTACAAATATATACTGTGATTTGTTGGGGGTGAGTTGTCTGGAAAGAAATCTGCTCCAATTCCCCACAGGCATGTGTCTCTAATCAGACAATTCACAAGATCCTCAATAGAAATCACTCCTGCAAACATTATAATCATACATAATGGTTTCCGACTATGGTTTCCGACTCAATCCTTACTAAATAGATGGCATTACCTCATCCTGTGAAATAAATGTGGAAGCGATTATCATAAGGGGTTTCAAGAGGCTGGCTACTACTCAAATTTACCCATACATTGGAACAGAAGATAAAGTGAAGAAAAGTTTGTCTAATCCATTATATATTTGTACATTTTTCCAACTCAACAAAATGCTTGGAATATGAAGCATAAGGTGAAAGATCTGGAAGGCTAGTTGATTGATTTACTGTAATATGGTTCAGTCGTAGTAAAGGTTGGCTAGCATCTAAACCTCAGCCATTCTGTTGGGAACTGGCTCAGAGTGAACCTGCTATATCGTAAGCTCATGGATTAAACCCACTTGTATTAAGGGCAGAATGCCAGCTGACTGGCACTATATATTGTACAGCACAATATTTTTGAAAACCCTACCAAATGAACTACTTCAGAAAGTATCCCTGTCATGTCAAATGAAATGATTAGCCCAGTGAAGTATTTTTGTTTACATAGCAACAAATTGAAGGAGAAAGTTCAGGCAGTTGAACATCTGTGATTGAGTCCAAAAATGATATGTGTGAGATTTCTGAGAGCCTTGTGCCAGTCTTAACATTAAAGGCCAGTTTGCTTTGGCCACAGGAACGGGGGTGAAATAGCCTGTGGTGAATTATCAAGATTATATCCAGTGGATAGAAATGAGCAGCTGGTTTAAACCCGCCACAAATCTGGCACACTTAACTGAGCAGAACTAAATGGAATGGAGCAAGAGAAAACACACATATTGAATATATACGGAACATAAGCTAGACTGACACCCAGCCTGTGTTCTGCTGCAGGCTTTATTGCTCTCTACTTAAATACTTTGTGGACGTGTGTGTTCCACTCTGCTCGGTAACGACAATTTTAAAAATGGGTTTGTTGACTTGTTTCCTCAGGCTGCAGACATCTCCGTAGGCCCTCTGTTCAGATCCTGGGATTACAAGGCCTGCTGTTTACTTTTCCCAGAGTGCTTAGCTCTCTACGTCTCTTTCATCCTTTCCTCTGTTGCTCCCTCACTTTTCGTCCTGCTCTTTTTCTCTGCGTACAACAAAGGGTCTCACGCCTTTAAATGTGACAACTATGTTCTCTATAAATGGATTTATACATTCTCTTCAAACGTTTAATCATAACCGTGTCCAACAATTCATAAGCAATTATCCATGGTTGTCAGTTTTATTTAGATTGTTGTAACAAACATCTTTGTTTTGGTGGAGAAATATCTAGAGCTTTAATGCGATCAGATTTATCATCTAAATACGTTAATTACTGTAAGATGCATGGTGGTCTTTTATCCAAAGCACGTTCCAGAACTCCTGTTATGTAAGTATATATACAGAACTATTTATAACTCCTGTAAGTATATATACAGAACTATTTATAACTCCTGTAAGTATATATACAGAACTATTTATAACTCCTGTAAGTATATATACAGAACTATTTATAACTCCTGTAAGTATATATACAGAACTATTTATAACTCCTGTAAGTATATATACAGAACTATTTATAACTCCTGTATGTATATATACAGAACTATTTATAACTCCTGTAAGTATATATACAGAACTATTTATAACTCCTGTAAGTATATATACAGAACTATTTATAACTCCTGTAAGTATATATACAGAACTATTTATAACTCCTGTAAGTATATATACAGAACTATTTATAACTCCTGTAAGTATATATACAGAACTATTTATAACTCCTGTAAGTATATATACAAAACTATTTATAACTCCTGTAAGTATATATACAGAACTATTTATAACTCCTGTAAGTATTTATACTCCTGTAAGTATATATACAGAACTATTTATAACTCCTGTATGTATATATACAAAACTATTTATAACTCCTGTAAGTATATATACAGAACTATTTATAACTCCTGTAAGTATATATACAGAACTATTTATAACTCCTGTAAGTATATATACAGAACTATTTATAACTCCTGTAAGTATATATACAGAACTATTTATAACTCCTGTAAGTATATATACAAAACTATTTATAACTCCTGTAAGTATATATACAGAACTATTTATAACTCCTGTAAGTATATACATAACTATTTATAACTCCTGTATGTATATATACAAAACTATTTATAACTCCTGTAAGTATATATACATAACTATTTATAACTCCTGTAAGTATATGCATAACTATTTATAACTCCTGTAAGTATATATACAGAACTATTTATAACTCCTGTAAGTATATATACAGAACTATTTATAACTCCTGTAAGTATATATACAGAACTATTTTATAACTCCTGTAAGTATATATACAGAACTATTTATAACTCCTGTATATACAAAACTATTTATAACTCCTGTAAGTATATATACAGAACTATTTATAACTCCTGTATGTATATATACAGAACTATTTATAACTCCTGTAAGTATATATACAGAACTATTTATAACTCCTGTAAGTATATATACAGAACTATTTATAACTCCTGTAAGTATATATACAGAACTATTTATAACTCCTGTAAGTATATATACAAAACTATTTATAACTCCTGTAAGTATATATACAGAACTATTTATAACTCCTGTAAGTATATACATAACTATTTATAACTCCTGTATGTATATATACAAAACTATTTATAACTCCTGTATGAATATACAGAACTATTTATAACTCCTGTAAGTATATATACAGAACTATTTATAACTCCTGTAAGTATATATACAGAACTATTTATAACTCCTGTAAGTATATATACAGAACTATTTATAACTCCTGTAAGTATATATACAGAACTATTTATAACTCCTGTAAGTATATATACAGAACTATTTATAACTCCTGTAAGTATATATACATAACTATTTATAACTCCTGTAAGTATATACAGAACTATTTATAACTCCTGTATGAATATACAGAACTATTTATAACTCCTGTATGAATATACATAACTATTTATAACTCCTGTATGAATATAAATTAAAATGTATTTACCTACCATTTTATGCACTTTTTTTTAGTCCTGAGTCATTCTTGATAATAAGTGGTCTTTATGTCAAGGCTGTAAAATGCAATATTATGTGAGCAACTGTATCTTTGACTGACTCATTTCAGGGAAGAGCACCACAGGAAAAGCACCGGTTATATTGAAGTGTTTCTTTACTTAACCACCCCCCATATCGTCTATTCACCAAGTCCCTCAAGCTCCAACTTACTAGTTAGTCATTATCTGGGATGTTGCTGTACTGGATGCCTTGCCTCTGCTGTCTCCATGGCAACATGGCTCTGGATGTCTTGCCTCTGCTGTCTCCAGGGCAACATGGCTCTGGATGTCTTGCCTCTGCTGTCTCCAGGGCAACATGGCTCTGGATGCCTTGCCTCTGCTGTGTCCAGGGCAACATGGCTCTGGATGTCTTGCCTCTGCTGTCTCCAGGGCAACATGGCTCTGGATGCCTTGCCTCTGCTGTGTCCAGGGCAACATGGCTCTGGATGTCTTGCCTCTGCTGTCTCCAGGGCAACATGGCTCTGGATACAAACCAAATGCCCTCAGTTAAGGCCCAGCTGCTTGTTCACAGAATTTAACAGCACATACTGCTGGGTCCTATACAATGGGCTGGAGGGTGGGGTCTATTTAAAGTATGGGTCAGTACATCTCAAAGCCTTCACCACTGGACTCCAAGCCTTTGTCTGCCTCATTCACATCAAGAACCTGGACCAGAGGGCACACAAAGGCAATTGTCATTGGTTGACATTAACCCCTGGACATTTTTACTGCTGTCTATTAAACTCTCCTTTACCCTCTCGATAACAGGCCACTTCCCTTAAGGGCAAAGGTCATACAACATTCACCACAACCAATGCAATTTAACAGATACTTTTGGAAATGTTAACTTTAGGAACGAGAAGTTCTGGGTGGTTTTGTTATTTTTACGGGCATGGGACTATGGGTGTTCTATGAGGCTATAAGGCTGAGTTTATAAAGCTGAGGTTATAAAGCTGAGCTATAAAGCTGCCTGGCTTTCTGTTCACATTAGCTCACAGCTTCTCTTCCGCTTCTCCCTAAGCTTTATGTGGAGAGAAAGAGAATGTCCAACACCTTTATTTGCAATCCTTTGGTATCATGTGTTCTTCTATAAAATAGATAGATAAAGCTACTAAGGTTTATTTTAGAATTTCTATTATGTAATATTACACATTGTATCACTTAATATGTGTAGTTACCACTAACGTGTAGTATCACACCCTAAACTATGAGTCTGATTGTAGTATTACACCCTAAACTATGAGTTTGATTGTAGTATTAAATGGTAAATGCTGCGCTTTACAGATGATGATGTTAGAAAAACGCTTTTATAAATTATGAACAGTTTTTAATGATTTAAACTAGTAGGTAAATCATCTTTTATTTCTGTGTTTCTGAGAGATAATTTTAAATACATGGTTTGTTCTAGAGAGGTCAAATGGCGGTCAGTAAAATTGCATAGTGGATCTTTGAAAATGCTTCAAGTGTTTCTGATATTAAACCTTCATGAGATTTATATACATTAGTAAATATCTAGCTACATTGGGAATGAGTGGGAAGTTGTAGGATTGGACACGTGTTGATTAAAGTTCAAATTGATTGCTGTCTAAAGCTTAAACGCTCTGTGACTCGTATGCTAAATAATAATTAGAAGCATCTAGCTACCAACATGAAAACGAAGCAAGCAAAGATCATACAAACTGTATTATTCATGTAGTGATTGTAATCACAAAAGGAGAACATGTTACCTGTGATTAAATGTGTTCCATACCGTGACCTGCTCAAATGCCTGAGGGTTCAACTGGCAGAGGGTTCAACTGGAAGAGGGTTCAACTGGCAGAGGGTTCAACTGGCAGAGGGTTCAACTGGAAGAGGGTTCAACTGGAAGAGGGTTCAACTGGCAGAGGGTTCAACTGGCAGAGGGTTCAACTGGAAGAGGGTTCAACTGGAAGAGGGTTCAAGTGGCGGAGGGTTCAACTGGAGGAGGGTTCAACTGGCAGAGGGTTCAACTGGCAGAGGGTTCAACTGGAAGAGGGTTCAACTGGCAGAGGGTTCAACTGGCAGAGGGTTCAACTGGAAGAGGGTTCAACTGGAAGAGGGTTCAAGTGGCGGAGGGTTCAACTGGAGGAGGGTTCAACTGGCAGAGGGTTCGACTGGAAGAGGGTTCAACTGGCAGAGGTTTCAAGTGGCGGAGGGTTCAACTGGAGGAGGGTTCAACTGGCAGAGGGTTCAACTGGAGGAGGGTTCAACTGGCAGAGGGTTCAACTGGCAGAGGGTTCGACTGGAAGAGGGTTCGACTGGCAGAGGGTTCAACTGGCAGAGGGTTCAACTGGCAGAGGGTTCAACTGGCAGAGGGTTCGACTGGAAGAGGGTTCGACTGGCAGAGGGTTCAACTGGCAGAGGGTTGAACTGGAAGAGGGTTCGACTGGCAGAGGGTTCAACTGGCAGAGGGTTGAACTGGAAGAGGGTTCGACTGGAAGAGGGTTCGACTGGAGGAGGGTTCAACTGGCAGAGGGTTCAACTGGCAGAGGGTTCAACTGGCAGAGGGTTCAACTGGCAGGCTGCATTTCCTGGACTGGTATAAATTGTGATCTGTAGCTGTAGATGTGTTGTTCCTGGTTACATGTGCATTAAGCAACAGAGCTGCAAAGCTGTTCAAACTACATTTGGGATCGATTTTTCCCCAAATTTGTGTTTGTGGTTGGGATTAATTATAACATGAATACTGCCTGTGTACGGGTTGTATTGTAGTCCATCCAACTGTACATGT
Source organism: Dallia pectoralis (assembly GCA_029465975.1). Classification (NCBI taxonomy): domain Eukaryota; kingdom Metazoa; phylum Chordata; class Actinopteri; order Esociformes; family Umbridae; genus Dallia; species Dallia pectoralis. The sequence continues at coordinate 15,601,579 of CM055747.1, read as the reverse complement.
ACTGGGTTTGTATAAAGTAATGCACCCATGGTTAAGTAAAGTCAATAGTAGTACTGTACATGTACACAGTTTGTATAAAGTAATGCACCCATGGTTAAGTAAAGTCAATAGTAGTACTGTACATGTACTGAGTTTGTATAAAGTAATGCACCCATGGTTAAAGTAAAGGCAATAGTAGTACTGTACATGTACACAGTTTGTATAAAGTAATGCACCCATGGTTAAGTAAAGTCAATAGTAGTACTGTACATGTACTGAGTTTGTATAAAGTAATGCACCCATGGTTAAGTAAAGTCAATAGTAGTACTGTACATGTACACAGTTTGTATAAAGTAATGCACCCATGGTTAAGTAAAGTCAATAGTAGTACTGTACATGTACACAGTTTGTATAATGTAATGCACCCATGGTTAAGTAAAGTCAATAGTAGTACTGTACATGTACACAGTGTGTATTAAGTAATGCACCCATGGTTAAGTAAAGTCAATAGTAGTACTGTACATGTACACAGTTTGTATAACGTAATGCACCCATGGTTAAGTAAAGTCAATAGTAGTACTGTACATGTACACAGTTTGTATAATGTAATGCACCCATGGTTAAGTAAAGTCAATAGTAGTACTGTACATGTACTGGGTTTGTATAAAGTAATGCACCCATGGTTAAGTAAAGTCAATAGTAGTACTGTACATGTACACAGTTTGTATAAAGTAATGCACCCATGGTTAAGTAAAGTCAATAGTAGTACTGTACATGTACTGGGTTTGTATAAAGTAATGCACCCATGGTTAAGTAAAGTCAATAGTAGTACTGTACATGTACTGAGTTTGTATAAAGTAATGCACCCATGGTTAAGTAAAGTCAATAGTAGTACTGTACATGTACTGGGTTTGTATAAAGTAATGCACCCATGGTTAAGTAAAGTCAATAGTAGTACTGTACATGTACTGGGTTTGTATAAAGTAATGCACCCATGGTTAAGTAAAGTCAATAGTAGTACTGTACATGTACTGGGTTTGTATAAAGTAATGCACCCATGGTTAAGTAAAGTCAATAGTAGTACTGTACATGTACACAGTTTGTATAAAGTAATGCACCCATGGTTAAGTAAAGTCAATAGTAGTACTGTACATGTACACAGTTTGTATAAAGTAATGCACCCATGGTTAAGTAAAGTCAATAGTAGTACTGTACATGTACACAGTTTGTATAAAGTAATGCACCCATGGTTAAGTAAAGTCAATAGTAGTACTGTACATGTACTGAGTTTGTACAAGTTAGTCCCAACATGTTTGAACACTGCATGGGGTCAAATGCTTTTTGGCCTCACTAGATTTTTTGTTTTGTTAAAAAGGTTTGGTCAGAGGTCAATGTGACTGACTAACCCAACCCTAGCCCCCAACCCTAACCCCAACCCCTAACCCTGACCCAAACCCACAACCCTAACCCCTAATCCTGAACCAAACCCACAACCCTAACCCCTAATCCTAACCCTAACCCCTAACCCCTAATCCTGAGTAGCAACTGAAAATTATTGTTGCTTTAGTTACAACCAAAATCTATGTATTTAACTAAATTAGAGTTTATGCTGGTTTAGTACCTTTTATCTAGATGTAATAAGCATTTAGATTAGCACTACAACACATTGTAAGAACCCCCCCTCACCCCCCAAAAAATAAGTGAACATGATGATGATAATCCGGTACAATGTAAGAAAAGGGGAACATCTGAAGAGCTTGGTAAAGATTCTTTAATTAGTTCATAAATATTTCTTTCTTTTATTCAGCATACAAAATGACAGTATGTACAGCCACACTAGAGTGGGTTATTGGACATGCCATTGATAGATCCTTGTCTCCTGTTCCTCCTGGACTACATGTCTTTATTGGGATAATGTTTCTTACACTGGGTGTTATCTGTGCGTTATCTCAGGACGCACATAGAACTGTTTGTCTGGACACAAATCCTCTTAGAAGCTCCTGTTCGGAAGTGTCCAGTTCAACAAGGTACATAACATCGTCCACGACTGAAAGCACTCAAAGTTCCCTTTGTGTTTCACCACATGTGTTTTTTTCTCAGTTGAAAAATGCAGAACCATTTGAGAGGAAAAACATGGATTCTTCAGAAGCACTTGAATTCCGTGGAATGGTTCATCAGTAAATGGTATTATCACAGTCCGGATACTACTATCCCTCTACTCAAAAAAAAATCCTATATCATTTATTTTAATAAAAATATAGTAAAAATAGACTTTTGGTATGGAGTTTGTTGAGTGTAATGCATATTTATTAAAGAGAAACCCTCAAGAACGGTGGTCTTGATATAAACCGATGGGCTGGCCACAACAGGTTCACATTGGTCAAATTGAAAAGTTCCACTTGTGGGTCAGAGTTTAATTAAAAATAATAAACAAAAATAAACAATTTCTGGTCAAAATATACATGCTAAAGCTTAAGACAAAAGTAAGCCATTTGGTAACGTAGTGCTTTGGTTATCTGTGCCCCCCAGTCCAGATACGTGGGGTGGTTAGGTAGAAAGTTGGACATATGACGTAGAAAACATCTACTCATTTGCATACGTATCTCTCCACGATCCTCTCACACTTCTTACATGTTACATAGCAGCACCAGTGATATTTGCAGTGACAACGCTCCACCAGCTTCTCTGTGTACGGGTTGTAGCCACGCCCACAGCACATTAAGTCACAGCTGTCACTGCCAATGGACGTCTTGTTGCACTGCCTGGAATGGACAGAGAGAAAGAGAGAGAGAGAGACACAGACAGAAAGAGAGAGAGAGAGGGAGAGAGAGAGAGAGAAAGAGAGAGAGAGAGAAAGACAGAGAGAGAGAGAGAGACACAGAGAAAGAGAGAGAGAGAGGGAGAGAGAGAGAGAGAAAGAGACAGAGAGAAAGAGAGAGAAAGACAGAGAGAGACAGAGAGAATGAGAGAGAGAGAGAAAGAGAGAGAATGAGTGAGAGAGAGAGAAATAATGAGAGTTAAAACAAGGTTTTAAACAAGGTTTGACCTCACACACTAACCTGTACACTGGTAATACAGACACAGTTAATGGAACATATTAATGTTTACTGTATCTCAAGACCAAATGTTTTTATTTAGATAAAAAATCCTATCGTCCCTAAAACCAATACACTTTTTCGTACACTTTTTTGGGAAAACCTAAGTGTTAACAAAGCTCTTTAAAGTGAGGTTTGAACATTGCTTATTGTGCATTCACCCCAACATGTGCCCTTGTGTTTTGTCTTTGGGCCAATGAGCTTGGGACCTTTTCTTAAGCCTGGGGCATCTAAAGAGGGTAGAGAATAGCCTTATCATAAATCACATACACACGGGAGACTCTATTTAACCCTGTCCCCCTCTCCACTTGATGCCATTGTTTTATAATAGCTGAGTGTTAATGGCCAGCATGGTGACAGACAGAGAAACTGAGATGTTGGCTGAAGGCTGTTGGCTGAAGGCTGTTGGCTGAAGGCTACTGACAGAGGAGGAGGAAGGGCGGGAATTAACTCTGTACTTGTTGTTTGGGATAAATCTACTCCAACAATCTGGTCCAGGTTAATGATCAAAGGGCCAGTATAACCTCCACATGTCTCTCAATATAGTGGTATCCCTGTGGTATCTCATAGTGGTATCCCTGTGGTATCTCATAGTGGTATCCCTGTGGTATCTCATAGTGGTATCCCTGTGGTATCTCATAGTGGTATCCCTGTGGTATCTCATAGTGGTATCCCTGTGGTATTCCAGTGGTATCTCATAGTGGTATCCCTGTGGTATCTCATAGTGGTATCCCTGTGGTATTTCATAGTGGTATCTAATAGTGGTATCTCATAGTGGTATCCCTGTGGTATCCCTGTGGTATCTCACAGTGGTATCCCTGTGGTATCTCATAGTGGTATCCCTGTGGTATGTCATAGTGGTATCCCTGTGGTATCTCATAGTGGTATCCCTGTGGTATCTCATAGTGGTATCCCTGTGGTATGTCATAGTGGTATCCCTGTGGTATCTCATAGTGGTACCCCTGTGGTATCTCATAGTGGTATTTAATAGTGGTATCTCATAGTGGTATTTAATAGTGGTATCTCATAGTGGTATCCCTGTGGTATCTCATAATGGTATCTAATAGTGGTATCTCATAGTGGTATCCCTGTGGTATCCCTGTGGTATCTCATAGTGGTATCCCTGTGGTATCCCTGTGGTATCTCATAGTGGTATCCCTGTGGTATCTCATAGTGGTATCCCTGTGGTATGTCATAGTGGTATCACTGTGGTATCTCATAGTGGTATCCCTGTGGTATCTCATAGTGGTATTTAATAGTGGTATCTCATAGTGGTATCCCTGTGGTATCTCTGTGGCATCCCTAAGAATTCAAGATACTAATCTAATCTCATTCTGAAAAGCCATCCAGCCCACAACAAACTACTGGCCACACTGAAAAGAAACAAAAGAGAGAGCGACAAGAGACAATATGCTGCTACTCCAATCTAGGTATTATTAATTAGGTTAAAACCATTTATTAATTAGGTTAAAACCATTTATTAATTAGGTTAAAACCATTTATTAATTAGGTTAAAACCATTTATTAATTAGGTTAAAGGCATTTATTAATTAGGTTAAAACCATTTATTAATTAGGTTAAAACCATTTATTAATTAGGTTAAAACCATTTATTAATTAGGTTAAAGCCATTTATTAATTGGGTTAAAACCATTTATTAATTAGGTTAAAGCCATTTATTAATTAGGTTAAAGCCATTTATTAATTAGGTTAATAAATGGCTTTAACCTAGGACTCGCCAGGTTAGAAGTCAAATCATCTTAGATAAGCCCATTCTGAAATGTCACTGTCATGAGTGCCTGGGATTATGGGAGTGCCTCCTGCTGGGGGGGAGGTGTGGAATGTGAGGATGATCATGGTAAGGCCTCCTGCTGGGGGAGGAGGTGTGGAATGTGAGGATGATCGTGGTAAGGCCTCCTGCTGGGGGAGGAGGTGTGGAATGTGAGTATGATCGTGGTAAGGCCTCCTGCTGGAGGAGGAGGTGTGGAATGTGAGGATGATCGTGATAAGGCCTCCTGCTGGGGGAGGAGGTGTGGAATGTGAGGATGATCGTGGTAAGGCCTCCTGCTGGGGGAGGAGGTGTGGAATGTGTGGATGATCGTGGTAAGGCCCCCTGCTGGGGGAGGAGGTGTGGAATGTGAGGATGATCGTGGTAAGGCCTCCTGCTGGGGGAGGAGGTGTGGAATGTGAGGATGATCGTGGTAAGGCCTCCTGCTGGGGGAGGAGGTGTGGAATGTGAGGATGATCGTGATAAGGCCTCCTGCTGGGGGAGGAGGTGTGGAATGTGAGGATGATCATGGTAAGGCCTCCTGCTGGGGGAGGAGGTGTGGAATGTGAGGATGATCGTGGTAAGGCCTCCTGCTCGGGAGGAGGTGTGGAATGTGAGGATGATCGTGATAAGGCCTCCTGCTGGGGGAGGAGGTGTGGAATGTGAAGGTTAAAACATCCTCCAGTCTTCTGAGACCCACATGGAAACACAGAGCACATCCACGTCACACCTCCTCCTGCTGAGAGACACTAGCGATTATAGGAGACAGGAGGTGCCTTGTGACTCAGCATGAAGCACTAAATATATGCAGCAGGATCCTTATCTAGTTGGGGACAGCAGATCCATGGAGCTCAGTGACACCAGACATGGAACATGTTTTCAGGTTATCTGGTAAGTGGTCTGAGACTCAATAAACTGGTCTGAGGGCTGTGCTGGAATATGGCAGTCTCCGAGGTTTGGCAGAATTACATGTCAATTATTCAACTCTAATTTGTATTTATACTCTATTTATACTCTCCACAGTCTCATGTATTTTGAAAAACAGGGATACATTTAATAAAATATATTTTCATAGTCTTTATTAAAGGAAAGTGATGTTTAATGCTGTAGCTATTTAGAATCAAAATAGCCAGTAGTATTTTCAAGTATTTATTAAAATACAAACAACCAGATAGCCTTTAATGTTGTTATGGTTACGGCTTGTTGCATTATACATAATACCTATATTTATGATAAACAATCCATGGATTACGTTTTTGATATATTTTTAGGGGTATACTTTTTTGTCCACTCAAAGTTTTTGGGATTTAAGTTTTTGGGGAAAAAATGCAATTCATCATAACATTAATTTTGTCCCAATGTGTCCCATCAAAAATTGTGAAAAAATGTGGTCTACTCTAAATGTAAAGACAACGTTTATGAAATACTTCTGATAACATCTGATAACATTAGCTATTCGTAAAAAGTATTTCAATGACTAAGCTGTCATAAATATCTAAGTCTGTTAGGATCCCAAAATGGGTGATCATTTAGTATTTTTCATGGCCTTGTTGTGGTCAATTCGTAGCGAAATTAGAATAATTATTACATTATCCACTATGATGAAAATAGTCCCCTAGTTTATAGTCCCCTAGTTTATAGTCCCCTAGTTTATAGTCCCCTACTTTATAGTCCCCTAGTTTATAGTCCCCTACTTTATAGTCCCCTAGCTTATATAGTCCCCTAGTTTATAGTCCCCTAGTTTAAAGTCCCCTAGTTTATAGTCCCCTAGTTTATTGTCCCCTAGTTTATAGTCCCCTAGTTTATAGTCCCCTACTTTATAGTCCCCTAGTTTATAGTCCCCTAGTTTATAGTCCCCTAGTTTATAGTCCCCTACTTTATAGTCCCCTAGTTTATAGTCCCCTAGTATATAGTCCCCTAGTTTATAGTCCCCTAGTTTATAGTCACCTAGTTTATAGTCCCCTAGTTTATAGTCCCCTAGCTTATATAGTCCCCTAGTTTATAGTCCCCTAGTTTATAGTCCCCTAGCCTATATAGTCCCCTAGTTTATAGTCCCCTAGTTTATAGTCCCCTAGTTTATAGTCCCCTAGTTTATAGTCCCCTAGCTTATATAGTCCTCTAGTTTATAGTCCCCTACTTTATAGTCCCCTAGTTTATAGTCCCCTAGTTTATAGTCCCCTACTTTATAGTCCCCTAGTTTATAGTCCCCTAGTTTATAGTCCCCTAGTTTATAGTCCCCTAGTTTATAGTCCCCTAGTTTATAGTCCCCTAGTTTATAGTCCCTTAGCTTATATAGTCCCCTAGTTTATAGTCCCCTAGTTTATAGTCCCCTAGTTTATAGTCCCCTACTTTATAGTCCCCTAGTTTATAGTCCCCTAGTTTATAGTCCCCTAGTTTATAGTCCCCTAGTTTATAGTCCCCTAGTTTATAGTGCCCTAGTTTATATTCTACATCTGCAGTGAAGTGATTAAAGAAACATTCACATGTATTTATCATAGTTTCATTCATGTTGGTCTTTGTTTTGAGTTCCTAAACCTTAATCTTATTTTAATTCATCTGACTTTTGCAAATCGCTGTGATTTATCTATGCTACTAAAATATCTATGACATAATATTCAAAATGCAGAAAATACACAAGGTTGCCAAAGACAGTTTTTTAGAAGTGAGATGGCCAGATCTCCCACACTCTCTGCTAAGTTCTCACAAAGGTCAGTCTGATAATATGTTCCATTAAGTTGAATATTTTATTCATTGCTGGCTATCACACATTTCCTCTTAATGTTGTGTTGTCAAATGGATATCAGCTGTATTCAGGCCTTAAGAATAACCTCATTACTCAACCTTGTCTGATAGCAGCACAAGAACCACAGTCACAATACACATGTCAATGACACATGCACAGGGAGTCCAAAATCAGACATACATAACAACAGAGAGTCCAAAATCAGACATACATAACCACAGAGAGTCCAAAATCAGACATACATAACCACAGAGAGTCCAAAATCAGACATACATAACCACAGAGAGTCCAAAATCAGACATACATAACCACAGAGAGTCCAAAATCAGACATACATAACCACAGAGAGTCCAATATCAGACATACATAACCACAGAGAGTCCAAAATCAGACATACATAACCACAGAGAGTCCAAAATCAGACATACATAACCACAGAGAGTCCAAAATCAGACATACATAACCACAGAGAGTCCAATAACAGACATACATAACCACAGAGAGTCCAAAATCAGACATACATAACCACAGAGAGTCCAAAATCAGACATACATAACCACAGAGAGTCCAAAATCAGACATACATAACCACAGAGAGTCCAAAATCAGACATACATAACCACAGAGAGTCCAAAATCAGACATACATAACCACAGAGAGTCCAAAATCAGACATACATAACCACAGAGAGTCCAAAATCAGACATACATAACCACAGAGAGTCCAAAATCAGACATACATAACCACAGAGAGTCCAAAATCAGACATACATAACCACAGAGAGTCCAAAATCAGACATACAGTAACACAGAGAGGCCAATATCAGACATACATAACCACAGAGAGTCCAAAATCAGACATATATAACCACAGAGAGTCCAAAATCAGACATACATAACCAGAAAGAGTCCAAAATCAGACATACAGTACCACAGAGAGGCCAATATCAGACATACATTACCACAGAGAGCCCAATATCAGACATACAGCACCACAGAGAGGCCAATATCAGACATACAGTACCACAGAGAGTCCAAAATCAGACATACATAACCACAGAGAGTCCAAAATCAGACATAAATTACCACAGAGAGCCCAATATCAGACAGACAGCACCACAGAGAGGCCAATATCAGACATACAGCACCACAGAGAGGCCAATATCAGACATACAGTACCATAGAGAGGCCAATATTAGACATACAGTACCACAGAGAGCCCAATATCAGACATACATTACCACAGAGAGCCCAATATCAGACATACAGTACCACAGACAGGCCAATATCAGACATACAGTACCACAGAGAGGCCAATATCAGACATAAAGTACCACAGACAGGCCAATATCAGACATACAGTACCACAGAGAGGCCAATATCAGACATACAGTACCACAGACAGGCCAATATCAGACATACAGTACCACAGAGAGCCCAATATCAGACATACATTACCACAGAGGCCAATATCTGAAACCACTTGCTTTATCCAGTATTCTCAAAACAAGATGGGACACAAGGAAAAGCAGAAAGGAATTAAACCTTAGACAAACTGACCACTTGAGAAAACAAAAAGTACTGGTAATTTCCGGAAGTTCGTCAGAACCCAGATCAGTTTAATGAGTATCTAGGGCTGTGGCAGATTTTCTACAATGTTATATTGTTCCACCATGTGGCAGCCATTACACCATGATGTGACGAGTGTAAAGAAGGTAGACACACATACACAGATACAGACACACACATACCTAGATACAGACACACAGATACAGACACACAGATACAGACACACAGATCCAGACACCCAGATACAGACACACAGATACAGACACACAGATACAGACACACAGATACAGACACCCAGATACAGACACACAGATACAGACACACATACCTAGATACAGACACACAGATACAGACACACAGATACAGACACAATACACAGACACACAGATACAGACACACAGACACACAGATACAGACACAAATACCAAGATACAGACACACAGACACAGACACACAGATACAGACACACAGACACAGACACACAGATACAGACACACAGATACAGACACACAGATACATACACCCAGATACAGACACACAGATACAGACACACAGATACAGACACCCAGATACAGACACACAGATACAGACACCCAGATACAGACACACAGATACAGACACACAGATACAGACACACAGATACAGACACACAGATACAGACACCCAGATACAGACACACAGATACAGACACACAGACACAGACACACAGATACAGACACACAGACACAGACACACAGATACAGACACACAGATACAGACACACAGATACATACACCCAGATACAGACACACAGATACAGACACCCAGATACAGACACAAAGATACAGACACACAGATACAGACACACAGATACAGACACACAGATACACAGATACAGACACACAGATACAGACACCCAGATACAGACACACACATACCTAGATACAGACACACAGATACAGACACACAGATACAGACACACAGATACAGACACACACATACCTAGATACAGACACACAGATACAGACACACAGATACAGACACACACATACCCAGATACAGACACACAGATACAGACACACAGATACAGACACCCAGATACAGACACACAGATACAGACACACAGATACAGACACACAGACACAGATACAGACACACAGATACAGACACCCAGATACAGACACACACATACCCAGATACAGACACACAGATACAGACACACAGATACAGACACACAGACACAGATACAGACACACAGATACAGACACCCAGATACAGACACACACATACCCAGATACAGACACACAGATACAGACACACAGATACAAACACACAGATACACAGATACAGACACACAGATACAGACACACACATACCCAGATACAGACACACAGATACAGACACACAGATACAGACACACAGATACAGACACACAGATACAGACACACAGATACAGACACACAGATACAGACACACATCTCACCTGTCCTGTGTTCCCACTGAGCCCAGCTTATCATTCTTGGAGCAGAAATCTGGGGAACTCTGTAGGTAGACCAGCTCGTTCTCTCTAACAGGTCTAATGTCTATGTCCTTAGGGACCAACTGCTTGCGTGTTCCCATGGGTCTGTGTACCACCTTGGTAGCTGACAGGTACTTGGTCTTTAGGTCCATGGCAATGTCCTTCAGGTCCTGCAGTCCTCTCCAACATGTCCTTATAGAGCAGGAACCTGAGACACCATGACACTTACACTTCATAACCAGTGCATCTCTCAGGGCCTGGAGGAAAGGACAAATCATAAGTCACATAAAGACTGACACATAAAGACTGACACATAAGTCACATAAAGACTGACACATAAGGACTGACACATAAGTCACATAAAGACTGACACATAAGGACTGACACATAAGTCACATAAAGACTGACACATAAAAACTGACACATAAGTCACATAAAGACTGACACATAAGGACTGACACATAAGTCACATAAAGACTGACACATAAAGACTGACACATAAGTCGCATAAAGACTGACACATAAAGACTGACACATAAGGACTGATACATAAGTAATGACACATAAGGACTGACACATAAGTAATGACACATAAAGACTGACACATAAGGACTGATACATAAGTAATGACACATAAGGACTGACACATAAGGACTGATACATAAGTAATGACACATAAAGACTGACACATAAGGACTGATACATAAGTAATGACACATAAAGACTGACACATAAGGACTGATACATAAGTAATGACACATAAGGACTGATACATAAGTAATGACACATAAAGACTGACACATAAGGACTGATACATAAGTAATGACACATAAGGACTGATACATAAGTAATGACACATAAAGACTGACACATAAAAACTGACACATAAGGACTGATACATAAGTAATGACACATAAAGACTGACACATAAGGACTGATACATAAGTAATGACACATAAAGACTGACAGATAAAGACTGATACATAAGTAATGACACATAAGGACTGATACATAAGTAATGACACATAAAGACTGACACATAAAGACTGACACATAAGGACTGATACATAAAGACTGACAGATAAGTCACATAAAGACTGACACATAAAGACTGACACATAAGGACTGATACATAAATAATGACACATAAGGACTGATACATAAGTAATGACACATAAAGACTGACACATAAAGACTGACACATAAGGACTGATACATAAGTAATGACACATAAGGACTGATACATAAGTAATGACACATAAAGACTGACACATAAGTCACATAAAGACTGACACATAACGACTGACACATAAGGACTGACACATACGGACTGACACATAAAGACTGACACATAAGTCACATAAAGACTGACACATAAAGACTGACACATACGGACTGACACATAAAGACTGACACATAAGTCACATAAAGACTGACACACAAAGACTGACACATAAGGACTGATACATAAGTAATGACACATAAGGACTGACACATAAGTAATGACACATAAAGACTGACACATAAAGACTGACACATAAGGACTGATACATAAGTAATGACACATAAAGACTGACACATAAGGACTGACACATACGGACTGACACATAAAGACTGACACATAAGTAATGACACATAAGTAATGACACATAAAGACTGACACATAAAGACTGACATATAAGGACTGACACATGCGGACTGACACATAAAGACTGACACATAATGTAATACTTGTAATACTTCTACTACTATTACTACTAATACTACTACTAATACTACTACTATTACTACTAATACTACTACTAATACTACTACTATTACTACTAATACTACTACTAATACTACTACTATTACTACTAATACTAATACTAATAATAATAATATTAATACTACTAATAATAATAATACTACTACTACTACTAATAATAATAATACTAATAATTCTACTACTAATACTAATAATACTAATAATACTACTAATACCACTACTAATACTACTACTAATTACCTGTCTCCCCACTTCACTGTTATGTAGGTGCATCAGCTTGTTGGCATGAGAGCCGGCCTTTTTCATCTTCATGGGAGCATCAGAGAACTTGGAGCCCATGACCAGACCATAATGTATGTTGTCTGCACAGCCACCCCACCGGTAGCCAGGCTCTGGAATCTCTCCAGGGATGGGGCCACAGGAACAGAGTCTCAGGTCCCCTGACGTGCAGGCCTGTGCGATTGTGTGGCTGATGGCTGCGGCAGACAGAGCATATAGGAAGGCTGACTCCCTGGTGCCTGTTGGAAACCAGACAAATCCTTCATGAGGGATTTGGGAATTGCTGGGGTTACAAACGTAACCTCAGATTGCTGTGAACTTCAGTTGGGAAAAAAGGGGGTTCTTTTCTTCATACAAATGTGGTTGTAACTTTTCAATTGTTTAAGATTCAAAATCTTATAACCCAGTTCCTAAAAGATACGACTTTCAGTAGAATTGGGTTATTTTCCTTCAGAACCACTTAAAACAGAACCGACAGAACTAGGCTGTAAACCTGACTGGGAAATCTACACACAAATTACCTAACATTCCTTGATTAAAATGTAATTACATCTTGGTGAGAGTAACATGAGAAAGCCACTAAATATAAATGTTTCTGCAGTTGGAATTAGAAATATGGACATTAAACAGTTGACAAGCTGTAGTTATCAGTTATAACCAGGCTAGATAATATAAGAGACAGAATGTACATGTAACAGTTGATACACAGCAGATATAACCAGGCTAGATAATATAAGAGACAGAATGTACATGTAACAGTTGATACACAGCAGATATAACCAGGCTAGATAATATAAGAGACAGAATGTACATGTAACAGTTGATACACAGCAGATATAACCAGGCTAGATAATATAAGAGACAGAATGTACATGTAACAGTTGATACACAGCAGATATAACCAGCCTAGATAATAGAAGTGACTGAAATGTAAATGTAACAGTTGATACACAGCAGATATAACCAGGCTAGATAATAGAAGAGACAGAATGTACATGTAACAGTTGATACACAGCAGATATAACCAGCCTAGATAATAGAAGAGACAGAATGTACATGTAACAGTTTATACACAGCAGATATAACCAGGCTAGATAATAGAAGAGACAGAATGTACATGTAACAGTTGATACACAGCAGATATAACCAGGCTAGATAATAGAAGTGACTGAAATGTACATGTAACAGTTGATACACAGCAGATATAACCAGGCTAGATAATAGAAGAGACAGAATGTACATGTAACAGTTGATACACAGCAGATATAACCAGCCTAGATAATAGAAGAGACAGAATGTACATGTAACAGTTTATACACAGCAGATATAACCAGGCTAGATAATAGAAGAGACAGAATGTACATGTAACAGTTGATACACAGCAGATATAACCAGGCTAGATAATAGAAGTGACTGAAATGTACATGTAACAGTTGATACACAGCAGATATAACCAGGCTAGATAATAGAAGAGACAGAATGTACATGTAACAGTTGATACACAGCAGATATAACCAGCCTAGATAATAGAAGAGACAGAATGTACATGTAACAGTTTATACACAGCAGATATAACCAGGCTAGATAATAGAAGAGACAGAATGTACATGTAACAGTTGATACACAGCAGATATAACCAGGCTAGATAATAGAAGAAACAGAATCTACATGTAACAGTTGATACACAGCAGATATAACCAGCCTAGATAATAGAAGAGACAGAATGTACATGTAACAGTTGATACACAGCAGATATAACCAGGCTAGATAATAGAAAAGACAGAATGTACATGTAACAGTTGATACACAGCAGATATAACCAGCCTAGATAATAGAAGAGACAGAATGTACATGTAACAGTTTATACACAGCAGATATAACCAGGCTAGATAATAGAAGAGACAGAATGTACATGTAACAGTTGATACACAGCAGATATAACCAGGCTAGATAATAGAAGTGACTGAAATGTACATGTAACAGTTGATACACAGCAGATATAACCAGGCTAGATAATAGAAGAGACAGAATGTACATGTAACAGTTGATACACAGCAGATATAACCAGCCTAGATAATAGAAGAGACAGAATGTACATGTAACAGTTTATACACAGCAGATATAACCAGGCTAGATAATAGAAGAGACAGAATGTACATGTAACAGTTGATACACAGCAGATATAACCAGGCTAGATAATAGAAGAAACAGAATCTACATGTAACAGTTGATACACAGCAGATATAACCAGCCTAGATAATAGAAGAGACAGAATGTACATGTAACAGTTGATACACAGCAGATATAACCAGGCTAGATAATAGAAGAGACAGAATGTACATGTAACAGTTGATACACAGCAGATATAACCAGGCTAGATAATAGAACAGACAGAATGTACATGTAACAGTTGATACACAGCAGATATAACCAGGCTAGATAATAGAAGAGACAGAATGTACATGTAACAGTTGATACACAGCAGATATAACCAGGCTAGATAATATAAGAGACAGAATGTACATGTAACAGTTGATACACAGCAGATATAACCAGGCTAGATAATAGAACAGACAGAATGTACATGTAACAGTTGATACACAGCAGATATAACCAGGCTAGATAATAGAAGAGACAGAATGTACATGTAACAGTTGATACACAGCAGATATAACCAGGCTAGATAATAGAAGAGACAGAATGTACATGTAACAGTCTATAGATGGAGCATGTCTTCATCCTAGATGCATCATCATCATCAACTCTTCTTCTTTTAATTACGGGTCTAACCCCAAAGGTTGTTATTCCTTCACCCAAATTCAATAAAACTTAAACTGTCATTTGCTCTATCTGGCTCAGCAACGGTCCTTACATAAATAAACCCAAGTCAAGAACATAAATTACTGTAAGTAGTGTGCTTATAACGGGACTAAGATCAATAATAGACACGTACTATATTTGACAGAATATAACATCTGTAGTGTGCTTATAACGGGACTAAGATCAATAATAGACATGTACTATATTTGACAGAATATAACATCTGTAGTGTGCTTATAACGGGACTAAGATCAATAATAGACATGTACTATATTTCACAGAATATAACATCTGTAGTGTGCTTATAACGGGACTAAGATCAATAATAGACATGTACTATATTTGACAGAATATAACATCTGTAGTGTGCTTATAACGGGACTAAGATCAATAATAGACATGTACTATATTTGACAGAATATAACATCTGTAGTGTGCTTATAACGGGACTAAGATCAATAATAGACACGTACTATATTTGACAGAATATAACATCTGTAGTGTGCTTATAACGGGACTAAGATCAATAATAGACACGTACTATATTTGACAGAATATAACATCTGTAGTGTGCTTATAACGGGACTAAGATCAATAATAGACATGTACTATATTTGACAGAATATAACATCTGTAGTGTGCTTATAACGGGACTAAGATCAATAATAGACACGTACTATATTTCACAGAATATAACATCTGTAGTGTGCTTATAACGGGACTAAGATCAATAATAGACATGTACTATATTTGACAGAATATAACATCTGTAGTGTGCTTATAACGGGACTAAGATCAATAATAGACACGTACTATATTAGACAGAATATAACATCTGTAGTGTGCTTATTCGTAAGTTGGATTTTCAGTAGAGATATCTGGCCATATTTCACATGCTGGTTTACTATAGAAAACCAGATGTGAATAAAAGTATGGAGTAAAGGGAATTTAGAACAGAGATAAAAAGAAAAGGAAAGTCTAAATCCCCTCTAATAGTCAATGTCCAACTCAATACAATCACTCTGACGTAATAATGAAATCTATTGTGCTTCAGAAAATAATCACGGCATTACTGAGCTATGAAGTAAACCACATGCAGTACTTATGAAGTAAACCACATGGAGTACTTAAAATGACTTGGTAGCATGAATGTAAGCCAGGTTGGTATCTAGGGGACCATTTGAGTCTGTCAAGAGGAAACAAAGAAGAATAGCAGCATGCGTTTGCCCAGTCTGTGTTACTCTCAGAGCTAAAAAGACCCCTGAAGACGACAAATAAAGCTTTAAACTTGCTCTTGTAAACAGTCTTGTGCCACGGACGACCAACACAATGCGTTTTTACACTTTTAAGCGAATACACTTTCACATATTTCACTCAGGTTTTCCCCACCTCTTTTACGTCAAGTTATACCAGCGTAAATGTAGATTGTGACAAGGAGGCCTACCTCTGTCAAGGTCTGGTCTATACCTCGGGGAGTCTCTGGGGATATCAATAGAGGAACAGTTCCAGCGCATGTCAGCAAAGGTCTTCTGGCACGTCTTCTTGACCTCGCGGGCAGCAGCGATGATGGTCTGCATGAGCTCCAGGTTGCTCCGACACAGCTGAGCTTGTGATGATACCAGACCCGGGAGCAGCTTGCAGTGTTGGGTCTGGTTGATGTGTAGAGACCCGGGTGTGTGGGATAAAGCCCTGGAACAGGAAAGAAAACACATGATCGTTTTATGAATGTAAATGCTGTTACAGATTGAGCAGTCATTCCTCGTGTTTTAACAAATCTCATATATAATATGAGTCTTTTGGTGCTTGTGGGCATGTGGAACTAGAAAAAAACGTTTCAGAATGAATGCCAATATAAATCTGACAGGTCTAACATTACAGACCACAGCTTGGTATCAGGGGAGTATTCAGTTATATAGAAACATGTGGAACAGGTGATTTTATGGTATATTGAAAAAAATATTTTACATATTTAGTTTGGTCTCTTTCAGTTTTGTGTGCGTGACAAAATCGAGAGGAAGTGCACACATTTGTAACATTTAACGAAAGGTTTCGCAAATGAAATGTTTTGTTTGGCAGATTAAATACGCACAGGTTGTTTTCCTTATTCAGATTCTGGGTATTAGGTAACATTACAGGTGATTCTGGGTATTAGGTAACATTACAGGTGATTCTGGGTATTAGGTAACATTACAGGTGATTCTGGGTATTAGGTAACATTACAGGTGACACCCCACCAACAATAACCAACCCTGTGTTTCAGCGATATGGCCAACAATAACCAACCCTGTGTTTCAGCGATATGGCCAACAATAACCAACCCTGTGTTTCAGCCATATGGCCAACAATAACCAACCCTGTGTTTCAGCCATATGGCCAACAATAACCAACCCTGTGTTTCAGCGATATGGCCAACAATAACCAACCCTGTGTTTCAGCGATATGGCCAACAATAACCAACCCTGTGTTTCAGCGATATGGCCAACAATAACCAACCCTGTGTTTCAGCGATATGGCCAACAATAACCAACCCTGTGTTTCAGCGTTATGGCCAACAATAACCAACCCTGTGTTTCAGCGATATGGCCAACAATAAATAACCCTGTGTTACAGCCATATGACCAACAATAACCAACCCTGTGTTTCAGCGATATGGCCAACAATAACCAACCCTGTGATCCCATTTTGATTTGTAAAAACATTTGCATTATTAAAAAATCTTCTTTGGAGTATAAGTATCATTGATAAAATTATTTCATCTATAAGTCTGAAATACAATATCAGACTTACTGCCAGGTAGAGTTCACTCTGTTCTAAGAGGTTTGGATGGAACAGAAACCAACATGTTCCCCACAGTCTATCTGGAATTGGGTCATGTAAGTTTCTTTAGGTACTAAATTTCCAAAATGTATATAAACAATTGCAATGTGTGCTGGATATTATTATTCTAATGAGATTACCCCAAATCAAATGTGTTAAAAATGATTATGTAGAGTGTAAGGGACAGAGCCCTGTCCTCGCACTCCATGGTGGTGATGACACCTCCCCCGCATCCGGAGAGAGGGAAAATTAGGGACTTGTTCGTTCACCTGTGTTTTTGTCCGCACCTGTGTTGTGTTTGCTCGTTAGTCCCTGTACTTAGTTCTGTCGTTTCCTGTCTTTCAGTGTCGGTCATTGTTAAGGTATGTTTCTCTTGTTTTGCGTTTGCTGGTCCTGTTATGTATTGCGTGATTATTCTGGTGTTCTGTGTTTAGTATGTTCTGTCGCACTAAGGGGAGGTTTTGTTAATCATGTTGTTCTTCTGTGTTTTTGTTAAGTGTTAAGGATTGTCGTTGTATGAAGCTACCCGTTTCTGTTTTGGGAGAGAATAAACCCTGTTATGGCAAGCACTCTGCGTTTGTGTCCTCAACCTGCTCGAAAGCCCAATCCTGACAGAATGACCGACCCAAAAGAGAGGACACAGCAGGGTGCAGTATCGTGGGCCAGCCTACGGCTCGAAAACCCCGACGAGGGGTTAATGCACGGGCTCTACCTAGAGCCCTATGAAGCAGAGGACTCCGAGCCAGAGGACGAGTCCGAGGATGAGGAGTACCTGGAGGGGGAGTTCCGGTGGGATCCTTTCACCCTCCAGCTGATTCCCGTCTCAACCTCCACGTTTCTGTCCCCCACCTCACCACCCATGGCCGCCGCCCCGCAGCATGAGATGGCCGCCGCCCCGCAGCATAAGATGGCCGCCGCCCCGCAGCATGAGATGGCCGCCGCCCCGCAGCATGAGATGGCTGCCGCCCCGCAGCATGAGATGGCTGCCGCCCCGCAGCATGAGATGGCCGCCGCCCCGCAGCATGAGATGGCCGCCGCCCCGCAGCATGAGATGGCTGCCGCCCCGCAGCATGAGATGGCTGCCGCCCCGCAGCATGAGATGGCTGCCGCCCCGCAGCATGAGATGGCTGCCGCCCCGCAGCATGAGATGGCTGCCGCCCCGCAGCATGAGATGGCTGCCGCCCCGCAGCATGAGATGGCTGCCGCCCCGCAGCATGAGATGGCTGCCGCCCCGCAGCATGAGATGGCTGCCGCCCCGCAGCATGAGATGGCTGCCGCCCCGCAGCATGAGATGGCTGCCGCCCCGCAGCATGAGATGGCTGCCGCCCCGCAGCATGAGATGGCTGCCGCCCCGCAGCATGAGCTGGCTGCCGCCCCGCCGCTCGAAACGGGCCCCTATGAACCGGTCTATCCGGTGTCCTCCAGGCCCACGCCACCATCGGCTACCTCCCCGGCCTTGGAGAGGGCTCTACGGGAGGATCTGGGGGTATTTGTCGACTTTCTGGCCTGGGTCCAGGAGGTGGCGGTGATGGACGATGAAAGGAGGTGGTGGCATCAGGAGTTCTTCGTGTGGAGGAAGGGACAAGAAGATCTCTGCCCTGAGCTCCTGGACTACCTGAGGGCACAACTTCTCCGCCGTGCACCACACCTTTGGCCAGTCACCGAGCTCCCTCCAGTTTCCTTGCCCGAGTCTGTCCCCGTGTCCTTGCCTGAGCCAGTCCCCGTGTCCTTGCCTGAGCCAGTCCCCGTGTCCTTGCCTGAGCCAGTCCCCGTGTCCTTGCCTGAGCCAGTCCCCGTGTCCTTGCCTGAGCCAGTCCCCGTGTCCTTGCCTGAGCCAGTCCCCGTGTCCTTGCCTGAGCCAGTCCCCGTGTCCTTGCCTGAGCCAGTCCCCGTGTCCTTGCCTGAGCCAGTCCCCGTGTCCTTGCCTGAGCCAGTCCCCGTGTCCTTGCCTGAGCCAGTCCCCGTGTCCTTGCCTGAGCCAGTCCCCGTGTCCTTGCCTGAGCCAGTCCCCGTGTCCTTGCCTGAGCCAGTCCCCGTGTCCTTGCCAGAGCCAGTCCCCGTGTCTTTGCCTGTCCCAGGTTCCCAGCCTGAGCCTGTCCCAGTCCCAGTTTCCCTGCCTAAGCCAGTTTCCCAGTCTGAGCCTGTCCCCGTTTCCCTGTCTGAGCCTGTCCCCGTTTCCCTGTCTGAGCCTGTCCCCGTTTCCCAGTCTGAGCCTGTCCCCGTTTCCCAGTCTGACCCTGTCCCCGTCTCTGACCCTGTCCCCGTCTCTGAGCCTGTCCCCGTCTCTGAGCCTGTCCCCGTCTCTGAGCCTGTCCCCGTCTCTGAGCCTGTCCCCGTCTCTGAGCCTGTCCCCGTCTCTGAGCCAGTCCCCGTGTCTGTCCCAGTCCCCGTGTCTGTCCCAGTCCCCGTGTCTGTCCCAGTCCCCGTGTCTGTCCCAGTCCCCGTGTCTGTCCCAGTCCCCGTGTCTGTCCCAGTCCCCGTGTCTGTCCCAGTCCCCGTGTCTGTCCCAGTCCCCGTGTCTGTCCCCGTGTCTGTCCCAGTCCCCGTGTCTGTCCCAGTCCCCGAGCTCACTCCAGACCCAGAGCTCACTCCAGACCCAGAGCTCACTCCAGACCCAGAGCTCACTCCAGACCCAGAGCTCACTCCAGACCCAGAGCTCACTCCAGACCCAGAGCTCACTCCAGACCCAGAGCTCACTCCAGACCCAGAGCTCACTCCAGACCCAGAGCCCACTCCAGACCCAGAGCTCACTCCAGACCCAGAGCTCACTCCAGACCCAGAGCTCACTCCAGACCCAGAGCTCACTCCAGACCCAGAGCTCACTCCAGACCCAGAGCTCACTCCAGACCCAGAGCTCACTCCAGACCCAGAGCTCACTCCAGACCCAGAGCTCACTCCTGTCCCCCTGCCTGACTCCAGTCCTGTCCCCCTGCCTGACTCCAGTCCTGTCCCCCTGCCTGACTCCAGTCCTGTCCCCCTGCCTGACTCCAGTCCTGTCCCCCTGCCTGACTCCAGTCCTGTCCCCTGCCTGACTCCAGTCCTGTCCCCCTGCCTGACTCCAGTCCTGTCCCCCTGCCTGACTCCAGTCCTGTCCCCCTGCCTGACTCCAGTCCTGTCCCCCTGCCTGACTCCAGTCCGGTCCCCCGTCCTGTCTTCGAGCCCCGTCCAATGCCCGAGGCCGTCATCCTGGCCGGGCCAAGGACTGTTGCCGGGCCAAGGACTGTTGTGGGGCCAAGGACTGTTGTGGGGCCAAGGACTGTTGTCGGGCCAAAGCCGGTTCCCCGGCCACCTGAACCGTGTCCTCCGGCACGGCCTCCTGAACCGTGTCCTCCGGCACGGCCTCCTGAACCGTGTCCTCCGGCACGGCCTCCTGAACCGTGTCCTCCGGCACGGCCTCCTGAACCGTGTCCTCCGGCACGGCCTCCTGAACCGTGTCCCCCGGCACGGCCTCCAGACCCGTCTCCCCCGGCCCTGCCTCCTGACCCGTCTCCCCCGGCCCTGCCTCCTGACCCGTCTCCCCCGGCCCTGCCTCCTGACCCGTCTCCCCCGGCACTGCCTCCTGACCCGTCTCTGCCTGGTCGACCTCTAGACCTGCACCCTCCTGTCCGACCTC
Organism: Dallia pectoralis; assembly: GCA_029465975.1. Taxonomy (NCBI): domain Eukaryota; kingdom Metazoa; phylum Chordata; class Actinopteri; order Esociformes; family Umbridae; genus Dallia; species Dallia pectoralis. The sequence goes on along the minus strand of CM055747.1, from coordinate 15,579,633 downwards.
CAGATCTGCTCCCGCCGAGTAGACCTCCTGACACGCTCCCGCCGGGTAGACCTCCAGACACGCTCCCGCCGGGTAGACCTCCAGACACGCTCCCGCCGGGTAGACCTCCAGACACGCTCCCGCCGGGTAGACCTCCAGATCTGCTTCCGCCAGGTCGACCTCCTGACCCTCATCCGCCGGGTCGATCTCCTGACCTGTCTCCTGACCTGCATCCGCCGGGTCGATCTCCAGATCCGCTTCCGCCGGGTAGACCTCCTGACCCGCTCCCGCCGGGTAGAACCCATGACCCGTCTCTACCTGTCCGGCCTCCAGACCTGCTCCCGCCCGGTCGACCACCTGACCCGTCTCCGCCTGTCCGGTCTCCTGACTGGCATCCACCAGACCGGGCGGCCTCCTGGTCTGTCAGCCTCTGTCCTGCCCGAGACCCGTCTCTCCGTCCTGCCCATGTCCAACTCTTGGATTATATCTGCTCTTGGGTTTTGGGCGCTTCAGGAGCCGCGCCCCTTGGTGGGGGATTCTGTAAGGGACAGAGCCCTGTCCTCGCACTCCATGGTGGTGATGACACCTCCCCCGCATCCGGAGAGAGGGAAAATTAGGGACTTGTTCGTTCACCTGTGTTTTTGTCCGCACCTGTGTTGTGTTTGCTCGTTAGTCCCTGTACTTAGTTCTGTCGTTTCCTGTCTTTCAGTGTCGGTCATTGTTAAGGTATGTTTCTCTTGTTTTGCGTTTGCTGGTCCTGTTATGTATTGCGTGATTATTCTGGTGTTCTGTGTTTAGTATGTTCTGTCGCACTAAGGGGAGGTTTTGTTAATCATGTTGTTCTTCTGTGTTTTTGTTAAGTGTTAAGGATTGTCGTTGTATGAAGCTACCCGTTTCTGTTTTGGGAGAGAATAAACCCTGTTATGGCAAGCACTCTGCGTTTGTGTCCTCAACCTGCTCGAAAGCCCAATCCTGACATAGAGTATCTTGTTGTAAAACAAATCGAACCGTAGTTCGGGGCAGTCAAACACAATCAAGAAATTCCCAAAAGCAGTTAAGGTCATTTAAAATAATTATCGCCATCATGAAATCTTTCATCATTATTTATTATATTTATTCAAGGATTTTAAATGGGAGGTATTAATGCACTAGAAGAGATTTGTTCATAGAAAAATCACAGGAGAACCGGTTCTATTCCGCCGGATTCTGATTTCTGTTCACTGTCTTACAGCAACATTTGGAAGGAGAGAGAGTTCCGTGAGAACCAGCGCGCACCTCCTGTACCTTGGCCTGTTTTGGATTAGAAACAAGTTGGCCACCATTCCGTGCCCAATGATAAGCTGTGACTCCCCTGTGCTCACAGGTGTTTATGGTCCCATCTGGTTCACATCCAGGCCCCAGAGCAAAATATCAAGACTGGAGGAGAACCGTTCTTCTTTAGGATTTAGCACAATGTCATGCAAATATTTTCTGCTCTCCCCGTCTCGGTTTCTCCTCTCTCTCTCTCTCTCTGTCTCTGTCTCTCTCTCTCTCTGTCTCTCTCTCTCTCTCTCTCTCTCTCTCTCTCTCTCTGTGTCTCTCTCTCTCTCTCTCTCTCTCTGTCTTTCTCTCTGTCTCTGCCACTTTCTTTGTGGCACATTTACTGCTTTAATGCTTAACTTATTCCTACAGGTTCCAATTACAGTTGATCTCGATTGTTTACACACATTTTCTGAAAGCATGCCTCATATTCTCAGAACTCTACACACAATTCCAAAAAACACACACACACAATGGGCAAAACTTTACATTCAAAATAATGTTATTTCTTCTCAAAAGGGTATTTTGTTTTCAAATGACACACACAAACCATCATATGAACAGACAGTACATAAGTGTGTAAAATATTTGAGAATATTGTTCTTATACTCGGAAAACACAAATATACGGAATACAGTTCCCAAATACTTGAAACATTTTCACAGTCCTACAGAACAGTCCACAGGCAATACTGAGCTACAGTACTCCGGATGATGGAAGCTACAGTGTACCTGCTCGAATAGGCTGTACTCTTTGCCCAGCTTCCCTCATTGTTAGACCATGGTTGACCACATGATCAACCAAAGTGGTTTGGATCTCATCAGAGATTACGGTCCTTGGCCTTCCCCTTCCTCGTCCTCCTCCTCTTACTCTCACTCCTTTGGTTCTGCCTCTGTTTCCAATGTTGGCATCCATTGCTCCAAAACAGAAGAGCTCACCTATTGCCCTTTGATGCTAAAGCTCTGATTGCTAATTGTAAAGATGTGTGATGGGTGTTTGCCCACGTGATGAGTCAGTGTTCATATTTGAGTGTGTTCCTTGTGAAAACAAGAGATTTTCTTCATGAAAATTGTGCCAAATGCAGAGAATTGTGTGTAGTGTTTTGAAAAAAAGTATGTTTTAGAACTGGAATTTGAGTGTAAAACTGGAATTGTGCTTGTAGTTTATCAGAATTGGTTCAGGGAGTTGGTGCATGAGTTACATGTTGTGGTCATTGTGTCTCAAGTACCAGTATTTGTGTGTAAACAATTGAGAGAAACTGTAGTCAACTAAATCATGTACAATCCTGAAATGTCTATTAAGTTATAAAAATATTACTGAGGAATTTCTAGATCTGAGGCAAACACCCAAAAGATGTCACTCTTGGATATGGTGACCAATATGCTATAGTGCATACATTTGGATATGGTGACCAATATGCTATAGTGCATACATTTGGATATGGTGACCAATATGCTATAGTGCATACATTTGGATATGGTGACCAATATGCTATAGTGCATACATTTGGATATGGTGACCAATATGCTATAGTGCATACATTTGGATATGGTGACCAATATGCTATAGTGCATACATTTGGATATGGTGACCAATATGCTATAGTGCATACATTTGGATATGGTGACCAATATGCTATAGTGCATACATTTGGATATGGTGACCAATATGCTATAGTGCATACATTTGGATATGGTGACCAATATGCTATAGTGCATACATTTGGATATGGTGACCAATATGCTATAGTGCATACATTTTTTATTTTTTTATTTAACCACATACACCTTTGATCTACCATACATATTCAGATAGGCCATAAAATGATCTTCCATCATAGTCTATTTAATTATATTTGATAACAAGAATTAAGAGAATTAAGTTGAAAAAAGCACTTGTAAAACCCCTGCATTTAACATAGTTCACAATACAGAAAGAAAGCAGTGACACAAAAGAGAAAACTAAAGGTCTTACAGCCATTTGATGGAGGAGCAAACCTGGAACAGCAGGACACTGGTAACCAGGCAGACTGGGAGACGAAGACAGGTTCTCTTCATGATGACACTGGTAGATATTATTGTATTGCTGCTGGATGAAGGTTTCTAGGTTGTTTAATGTGCAACCATAAGCCAATGAATGACACCAGCTAGCCTTATATTCCCTGAGAAGAGGAACACAAAATGCATTCAGTCATTAAAGAAACATTCCACAGAAAATACTCAAAATATAATGTAAAAAAAAAATGCTGTACTGGTTCGGTTTATTCTCACCTTTTTCAACCATAGTGGAAAAGTAATAAATAAATTTAAAATCACAGAAATTGATTTATTGTGGAATTTTCTTCCCATCGTGAAAAACTTAAACACGTGGAAACTAGGTTGCATGTCTCAGCAGCATATAAATGTAGCATGTTTGTTAATAAATTCCCATAATACATCTGGGTAACACTGATCAAGATAAAGAAACCCCAGCAAAAGTTAACAGATTCCCTAGTAGATAAACAATTAAAGGTTGAGAAACGCAGAGGGTGAAGTGGTATTTGGTGTGGGACTAATGTCATCATCATCTGCATTAAATTCACAGTTCCCCTATTGACATATCAAATATACACAGTTCCCCTATTGCCATATTAAATACTATATACACAGTTACCCTATTGCCATATTAAATACTATATACACAGTTCCCCTATTGGCATATTAAATACTATATACACAGTTCCCCTATTGGCATATTAAATACTATATACACAGTTCCCCTATTGCCATATTAAATACTATATACACAGTTCCCCTATTGGCATATTAAATACTATATACACAGTTCCCCTATTGGCATATTAAATACTATATACACAGTTCCCCTATTGGCATATTAAATACTATATACACAGTTCCCCTATTGCCATATTAAATACTATATACACAGTTACCCTATTGCCATATTAAATACTATATACACAGTTCCCCTATTGGCATATTAAATACTATATACACAGTTACCCTATTGCCATATTAAATACTATATACACAGTTACCCTATTGCCATATTAAATACTATATACACAGTTCCCCTATTTGCATATTAAATACTATATACACAGTTCCCCTATTGCCATATTAAATACTATATACACAGTTCCCCTATTGGCATATTAAATACTATATACACAGTTTTCATTCATACCCTTATTTATACCCTTATTCATACCCTTATTCATACCCTTATTTATACCCTTATTCATACCCTTATTCATACCCTTATTTATACCCTTATTCATACCCTTATTTATACCCTTATTTATACCCTTATTTATACCCTTATTTATACCCTTATTCATACCCTTATTTATACCCTTATTCATACCCTTATTTATACCCTTATTCATACCCTTATTCATACCCTTATTCATACCCTTATGCATACCCTTATTTATACCCTTATTCATACCCTTATTTATACCCTTATTTATACCCTTATTCATACCCTTATGTATACCCTTATTTATACCCTTATTTATACCCTTATTCATACCCTTATTCATACCCTTATTTATACCCTTATTCATACCCTTATTCATACCCTTATTCATACCCTTATTTATACCCTTATTCATACCCTTATTCATACCCTTATTCATACCCTTATTCATACCCTTATTCATACCCTTATTCATACCCTTATTTATACCCTTATTCATACCCTTATTCATACCCTTATTTATACCCTTATTTATACCCTTATTCATACCCTTATTCATACCCTTATTCATACCCTTATTCATACCCTTATTCATACCCTTATTTATACCCTTATTCATACCCTTATTCATACCCTTATTCATACCCTTATTTATACCCTTATTTATACCCTTATTTATACCCTTATTCATACCCTTATTCATACCCTTATTTATACCCTTATTCATACCCTTATTCATACCCTTATTCATACCCTTATTCATACCCTTATTTATACCCGTATTTATACCCTTATTTATACCCTTATTCATACCCTTATTCATACCCTTATTCATACCCTTATTCATACCCTTATTCATACCCTTATTCATACCCTTATTCATACCCGTATTTATACCCGTATTTATACCCTTCTATATCTGTTCAGTCAGGTGGACGAGTCAAGTAAAATCCAGTTAAACTTCTACCGTGGATCCTTTAGGTTATCCTATTCAACTTTATATCGACAATTTAGTCTTTATCGTCCTATATATATATATATAATATATTATATATTATATATATATATAGGACGTAATAAACAACATAAACGTTGAATAGCTTAATTCATGTTTAACAAATTGAAACACGCTTTAAACCTGTAGAAATAAGCAAATTACAGACAATTGTCCACACTATGATTGTAATGTCACGGAGAGACCGTTTTGCTCCGTACCTTTATGATGGATAAATTAAACTCCGTGTAATCCTTTGAATTCAATATCCTCAAGAAACATGTGTAGAATAAATCCACTATGAATCCCAAAAGAAGGTCAGCATCGTTTGTAGCCCAAAATCAGAGACTCTTGTTGCTCTCGCAGGTTCTGTATCGTGATGTGTCTCTGTGCGGAATGTGTCGGACTGATGGCAGTGGAGCAGTGGTGCGGTCTCCTCTACACGTAAGGTTACTCCTGACTCCTGATGGGGCGGTCTCCTCTACACATAAGGTGACTCCTGGCAGCGGGGAGACCTCCTACACACATAAGGTCACTCCTGACTCCTAGCAGTGGGGAGACCTCCTCCACACATTACTCCTGCGCCGCTTTGATCTCACTGGTGATGTCAGACATAATTAACATAACAAAGCGGGTTGGACTTCGGAGTGAATAGTTGAGATTCTATTCAGTGTCCAAATGTGTTCTACATATTGTTGTATGTTATATATTAGTAGTTTTATTATATATATGATTATTATTATTGTCCAAATGTGTTCTACATCTTTTTGTATATTATATATTAGTAGTTTTAATATATATATATGATTATTATCATTGTCCAAATGTGTTCTACATATTGTTGTATATTATATATTAGTAGTTTTATTATATATATGATTATTATCATTGTCCAAATGTGTTCTACATATTGTTGTATATTATATATTAGTAGTTTTATTATATATATGATTATTATCATTGTCCAAATGTGTTCTACATATTGTTGTATATTATATATTAGTAGTTTTATTGTATATATATGATTATTATTATTGTCCAAATGTGTTCTACATATTGTTGTATATTATATATTAGTAGTTTTATTATATATATGATTATTATTATTGTCCAAATGTGTTCTACATATTGTTGTATATTATATATTAGTAGTTTTATTATATATATGATTATTATTATTGTCCAAATGTGTTCTACATATTGTTGTATATTATATATTAGTAGTTTTATTATATATATGATTATTATCATTGTCCAAATGTGTTCTACATATTGTTGTATATTATATATTAGTAGTTTTATTGTATATATATGATTATTATTATTGTCCAAATGTGTTCTACATATTGTTGTATATTATATATTAGTAGTTTTATTATATATATGATTATTATTATTGTCCAAATGTGTTCTACATATTGTTGTATATTATATATTAGTAGTTTTATTATATATATGATTATTATTATTGTCCAAATGTGTTCTACATATTGTTGTATATTATATATTAGTAGTTTTATTGTATATATATGATTATTATTATTGTCCAAATGTGTTCTACATATTGTTGTATATTATATATTAGTAGTTTTATTGTATATATATGATTATTATTATTGTCCAAATGTGTTCTACATATTGTTGTATATTATATATTAGTAGTTTTATTGTATATATATGATTATTATTATTGTCCAAATGTGTTCTACATATTGTTGTATATTATATATTAGTAGTTTTATTATATATATGATTATTATCATTGTCCAAATGTGTTCTACATATTGTTGTATATTATATATTAGTAGTTTTATTATATATATGATTATTATTATTGTCCAAATGTGTTCTACATATTGTTGTATATTATATATTAGTAGTTTTATTGTATTTATATGATTATTATTATTGTCCAAATGTGTTCTACATATTGTTGTATATTATATATTAGTAGTTTTATTGTATATATATGATTATTATCATGTTCCAAATGTGTTCTACATATTGTTGTATATTATATATTAGTAGTTTTATTATATATATATGATTATTATTATTGTCCAAATGTGTTCTACATCTTTTTGTATATTATATATTAGTAGTTTTATTATATATATATGATTATTATTATTGTCCAAATGTGTTCTACATATTGTTGTATATTATATATTAGTAGTTTTATTGTATATATATGATTATTATCATGTTCCAAATGTGTTCTACATATTGTTGTATATTATATATTAGTAGTTTTATTATATATATGATTATTATTATTGTCCAAATGTGTTCTACATATTGTTGTATATTATATATTAGTAGTTTTATTATATATATGATTATTATCATGTTCCAAATGTGTTATACATATTGTTGTATATTATATTTTAGTAGCTTTATTATATATATGATTATTATCATTGTCCAAATGTGTTCTACATATTGTTGTATATTATATATTAGTAGTTTTATTATATATATGATTATTATCATTGTCCAAATGTGTTCTACATATTGTTGTATATTATATATTAGTAGTTTTATTGTATATATATGATTATTATCATGTTCCAAATGTGTTCTACATATTGTTGTATATTATATATTAGTAGTTTTATTGTATATATATGATTATTATTATTGTCCAAATGTGTTCTACATATTGTTGTATATTATATATTAGTAGTTTTATTGTATATATATGATTATTATTATTGTCCAAATGTGTTCTACATATTGTTGTATATTATATATTAGTAGTTTTATTGTATATATATGATTATTATCATGTTCCAAATGTGTTCTACATATTGTTGTATATTATATATTAGTAGTTTTATTATATATATGATTATTATCATTGTCCAAATGTGTTCGACATATTGTTGTATATTATATATTGGTAGTTTTATTATATATATGATTATTATTATTGTCCAAATGTGTTCTACATACAGTTGTATATTATATATTAGTAGTTTTATTATATATATGATTATTATCATTGTCCAAATGTGTTCTACATATTGTTGTATATTATATATTAGTAGTTTTATTATATATATGATTATTATTATTGTCCAAATGTGTTCTACATATTGTTGTATATTATATATTAGTAGTTTTATTATATATATGATTATTATTATTGTCCAAATGTGTTCTACATATTGTTGTATATTATATATCAGTAGTTTTATTGTATATATATGATTATTATCATGTTCCAAATGTGTTATACATATTGTTGTATATTATATTTTAGTAGCTTTATTATATATATGATTATTATCATTGTCCAAATGTGTTCTACATATTGTTGTATATTATATATTAGTAGTTTTATTATATATATGATTATTATCATGTTCCAAATGTGTTCTACATATTGTTGTATATTATATATATATATATATATATTACCTGTACACTGTACATACCAGCACTCTCTGATGACTGTACATACCAGTACTCTCTGATGACTGTACATACCAGTACTCTCTGATGACTGTACATACAGCACTCTCTGATGACTGTACATACCTGTACTCTCTGATGACTGTACATACTAGCACTCTCTGATGACTGTACATACCTGTACACTCTGATGACTGTACATACTAGCACTCTGATGACTGTACATACCAGTACTCTCTGATGACTGTACATACTAGCACTCTTTGATGACTGTACATACCTGTACACTCTGATGACTGTACATACCAGTACTCTCTGATGACTGTACATACCAGTACTCTCTGATGACTGTACATACTAGCACTCTGATGACTGTACATACCAGCACTCTCTGATGACTGTACATACCAGCACTCTCTGATGACTGTACATACCAGCACTCTGATGACTGTACATACAGCACTCTCTGATGACTGTACATACCTGCACTCTCTGATGACTGTACATACCTGCACTCTCTGATGACTGTACATACTAGCACTCTCTGGTGACTGTACATACTAGCACTCTCTGATGACTGTACTTCTGCAGAATAATCTGTAACGTTTAATCATCTCCTCACGTAAAACACCCATGCAATTAAATGCAATTAAAACACGGTCATTAAGAATTTTTCCACTGTTAACACGGTTCCTAGTTGGTTGCTGTTTTGGTTGCAGTTTGACGGCCGCTAGTATTTTTCCTTTTCATTTATAAAACTAGGAGTAAACAGCAATCCAGGCTACAAAACTATTTCAGGATTACTTTACCATCACGAAATACCGCGAGTGGAATAGAAATGCAAGGAATTACACATAGTTTATTAACCTTTCAAGATAATTTCAATTAAAATAAAACGCAATTAGTGAAAACGTAACTATTTATTTGGTATTTGTTTTAAATGAAAAGCAGTTTGTTAATTAATGAAAAGTAATGCAAAATAAAGTGGAAAACATACGCAAAAAAGATCTGATGAAAAGTTCTGTTTTTATAATGCTTGTGAACATGAACCAATATTAATATCTATAACAGGGATTACATGCATCACTAACAGACAAGCCTCTGTCTCCTGAAATAGTTCGCACATTGTGTTTAAATCCATGTTAATTGTTTTAAAAGGCTAATTGATGATTATAAACTCTTTTGTGATTATGTTAGTACAGCTGAAAGTGGCTGTGCCCATTAAAGAAGCAATACAACTGGCATTCTCTAGTTGACTTATCTGTAGCATCAGCGTTTGTGGGTTCGATTACTAAAAATGACCTAAAACAGAACTTTCTTTTGAAACTCGTCTGTCTAATCTTGTTCTGATAAATTAAGTATATCCCAGGCAAAAATTGTGCCAACAAAGTGAAGATTGCGTATAGTACACAATGATGTACAATACCTTCACAAAAGAGCACAAACTGGATCTAACCAGAATAGGTCCCACTGCATAACTGAGTAAGAAGACAAGTGGAGTGTCTAGTGGTTGAAACAAGCGCCTCACAGGTCCTCAACTGGAATATTCATTCAATAGTATTCGCAAATCACCAGTATCAATGTCAACAGTAAAAAACGGGACTCTGGGATAGGAAAGGGAAAAGCCAGACTGGCTAATTATAGGAAAATAACCCAGAAACGGAAGAGAGAAAGAATTCTGATATAAGGCTATTAGTAGAACAGCAGTGAATGCATAACATTAAATATACTAATTAATTTAATCAGAGAATGCAATTTGTTTTAACAATAAAATCATTATCGAATATATCAAAACTCTGACTATCTGACATCAAAACTATTGTCACCCTTAACACATTTGTATCAATAAAATCCATCAACATTAATTCTGGAGTAACATTTTACTTTTTAAAATGTATTTTTACATTAAAAAATCACCGTGTTTCACTGGCACATTAAAAAATCACCTTGTTTCACTGGCACATTAAAAAATCACCTTGTTTAACTGGCACATTAAAAAATCACCTTGTTTCACTGGAACAATAAAAAATCACCTTGTTTCACTGGCACATTAAAAAAGGGCTTGTTTCACTGGCACATTAAAACATCACCTTGTTTCACTGGAACAATAAAAAATCACCTTGTTTCACTGGCACATTAAAAAAGGGCTTGTTTCACTGGCACATTAAAAAATCACCTTGTTTCACTGGCACATTAAAAAATCACCTTGTTTAACTGGCACATTAAAAAATCACCGTGTTTCACTGGAACAATAAAAAATCACCTTGTTTCACTGGCACATTAAAAAAGGGCTTGTTTCACTGGCACATTAAAAACGACCTTGTTTCACTGGCACATTAAAAACGACCTTGTTTCACTGGCACATTAAAAAAGGGCTTGTTTCACTGGCACATTAAAACGACCTTGTTTCACTGGCACATAAAATATGACCTTGGTAAACGGCACAGAGCTTGTAACATAAGTGACAAACGATTGCTAACCTTAATGAAACAGTGAAGTGTATATTTTCCTCATGTACGGTAAGAAAGATGGTTGAAAAAAATCCAAGGACTTCATGTTCACTAAATCTAATAGAGTATTTTTCACAGCACCTCTGTATTAAGCTCTTTAAGACGGTCACCAGAAAAATTATTGTAAATAATACTGTCACTTTGACTGAAGGTTGTGCCCTGGTCAAAGGACAGAAGAATACATGTTTCATGGCACGCAAGAGTTTGGAACAGAATCAAAAAGCATTCATATAAAGAATATAACCTTATACTTACTTTCAAATATGTCAGTGCTTCTTTGATGTTATGGGGCTATTTTGCTTCTATTTCACTTCTAACGTTGTTAAGTTAAACAGCATTATCAACAATGTAAAGAACTAGGACATTTTACCAAAAACAAAAATTGTTGCTTTGCTACATAGTTGGCCGCAAGTGGATCTTCCAGCCAGACAAAAGCCCAAGCACACATCAAACCCGTGGTTTGAATTGGAAAGAGCAGTCCATATGTGCAAGCCCAAGGACACCACGGATCTGGTTCTGCGTGCAGGAATGGTTTAAGATCCATCTCCATGTGTTCTCCAATATCATAAAACATTTGAGAAACTCTCACGGCTGTTATCCTTTTAAGTCACAAATGTATAAAACACACTCTAGATGGGTTGGGGTTAGGTATTACGGTACCAATGATGATTGAAGACATTTGGGGACAAACAATACAAATAAAGTTTACGTACAATAACTTCCACTACAGATGGGTGGTGTGGACATGAAACAATGTAATATATTAGCATTAGATACATACACAGATTAGACAAAACATTTTGACCACCAGCCTAAAATGCACCAAAACCATATCCGGCACCAAGACATTATCCGGCACCAAGACGTTATCCGGCACCAAGACGTTATCCGGCACCAAGACGTTATCCGGCACCAAGACGTTATCCGGCACCAAGACGTTATCCGGCACCAAGACGTTATCCGGCACCAAGACGTTATCCGGCACCAAGACGTTATCCGGCACCAAGACGTTATCCGGCACCAAGACGTTATCCGGCACCAAGACGTTATCCGGCACCAAGACGTTATCCGGCACCAAGACGTTATCCGGCACCAAGACGTTATCCGGCACCAAGACGTTATCCGGCACCAAGACGTTATCCGGCACCAAGACGTTATCCGGCACCAAGACAGTATCCGGCACCAAGACAGTATCCGGCACCAAGACGTTATCCGGCACCAAGACGTTATCCGGCACCAAGACGTTATCCGGCACCAAGACGTTATCCGGCACCAAGACGTTATCCGGCACCAAGACGTTATCCGGCACCAAGACGTTATCCGGCACCAAGACGTTATCCGGCACCAAGACGTTATCCGGCACCAAGACGTTATCCGGCACCAAGACGTTATCCGGCACCAAGACGTTATCCGGCACCAAGACGTTATCCGGCACCAAGACGTTATCCGGCACCAAGACGTTATCCGGCACCAAGACGTTATCCGGCACCAAGACATTATCCGGCACCAAGACATTATCCGGCACCAAGACATTATCCGGCACCAAGACATTATCCGGCACCAAGACGTTATCTGGCACCAAAACCATATCCGGCACCAAGACATTATCTGGCACCAAGACATTAGCAGCAGATTCTTCAAGTCCTGTTAGTCGTGTGGTGGAGCAGCTGTGGATCAGACTTGTTAGATCACAGAATTCCACCAGACATATTACATTTACAGTATCAGTGTAGTACACCCAGTCATATACAGCATCAGTGTAGTACACCCAGTCATATACAGTATCAGTGTAGTACACCCAGTCATATACAGCATCAGTGTAGTACACCCAGTCATATACAGTATCAGTGTAGTACACCCAGTCATATACAGTATCAGTGTAGTACACCCAGTCATATACAGTATCAGTGTAGTACACCCAGTCATATACAGTATCAGTGTAGTACACCCAGTCACATACAGTATCAGTGTAGTACACCCAGTCATATACAGTATCAGTTTAGTACACCCAGTCATATACAGCATCAGTGTAGTACACCCAGTCATATACAGTATCAGTGTAGTACACCCAGTCATATACAGCATCAGTGTAGTACACCCAGTCATATACAGTATCAGTGTAGTACACCCAGTCATATACAGTATCAGTGTAGTACACCCAGTCATATACAGTATCAGTGTAGTACACCCAGTCATATACAGTATCAGTGTAGTACACCCAGTCATATACAGCATCAGTGTAGTACACCCAGTCATATACAGCATCAGTGTAGTACACCCAGTCATATACAGTATCAGTGTAGTACACCCAGTCATATACAGCATCAGTGTAGTACACCCAGTCACATACAGTATCAGTGTAGTACACCCAGTCACATACAGTATCAGTGTAGTACACCCAGTCATATACAGTATCAGTGTAGTACACCCAGTCATATACAGTATCAGTTTAGTACACCCAGTCATATACAGTATCAGTGTAGTACACCCAGTCATATACAGTATCAGTGTAGTACACCCAGTCATATACCGTATCAGTGTAGTACACCCAGTCATATACAGTATCAGTGTAGTACACCCAGTCATATACAGCATCAGTGTAGTACACCCAGTCATATACAGTATCAGTGTAGTACACCCAGTCATATACAGCATCAGTGTAGTACACCCAGTCATATACAGTATCAGTGTAGTACACCCAGTCATATACAGCATCAGTGTAGTACACCCAGTCATATACAGTATCAGTGTAGTACACCCAGTCATATACAGTATCAGTGTAGTACACCCACTCATATACAGCATCAGTGTAGTACACCCAGTCATATACAGCATCAGTGTAGTACACCCAGTCATATACAGTATCAGTGTAGTACACCCAGTCATATACAGTATCAGTGTAGTACACCCAGTCATATACAGTATCAGTGTAGTACACCCAGTCATATACAGTATCAGTTTAGTACACCCAGTCATATACAGTATCAGTGTAGTACACCCAGTCATATACAGTATCAGTGTAGTACACCCAGTCATATACCGTATCAGTGTAGTACACCCAGTCATATACAGTATCAGTGTAGTACACCCAGTCATATACAGCATCAGTGTAGTACACCCAGTCATATACAGTATCAGTGTAGTACACCCAGTCATATACAGTATCAGTGTAGTACACCCAGTCATATACAGCATCAGTGTAGTACACCCAGTCATATACAGTATCAGTGTAGTACACCCAGTCATATACAGCGTGCTATGGTACTGTTTGACTTACAGTTTGGAGGTGGCTTGATGTGGTTAGTATAGTCTTATTATTTTCTATGGCTGGTTGCTAAGGCGAATTCACAGGAAAATAAACTGTTCAACTGTTTTGTTATTTCTAGACCTTCATTTGAGGTGTATCGTTAATAGAGCTCTATATCTTCCTCCGTTTTGCCAATGATTTTAAACCTGACTGTGTGTTGATATTTCAGCCTAGAGTTATTTCTGTGAACAGAACCCAGTTACACTATAACAGACCGCTTTTTCCACGTACCTTTGATATGTACTAGAACACTTTCTACGGTTGGCCATCATAAAATTTGTTTGAAAGCAGCTACGGGACAGCAAATCAATTATTTCTCAAAGACACTCATTTCACAAACATGGTATTGGTCTAGCATAATAATGACCCAGGGTAGAGTGGGCGGGGCTCCACAACGTCCAGAATTTATGGATCATAATATACAGCCCTGACCTCACTACCCACCTGCAGCTAACATGCTAGCAGATCCTCTAATGGTTGCTCCAGAGGAAAGGGGGAATGAGGCCTGTCAAGAGTTCCTCCCGCCTGTTCTATCATGTGGGGGAGACACATTTATGAACCAGAACGTGTGCACTTCCCCTCTGCACGGGGGGGATTCTGGGCTCTTGATTCTTTTGGCAAACATGCTACAATCCAAGGTTTTACTTTAATAGTCATGTTTCTAGTGAATTGAGGCTTGACTTTAATTTGCATCAGGGCACAAGTGGTGCTTCATGACCCAAAACAGGTTGCCATTTGATTTGTAATACTTCATTACAGTGTGCACTATGTCATTCACACTCCCCATGCCAGAATCAACACATGGGGCTGTCTGCCATCGCAACTTAAACCTTTCAGACACCAAGCCCACACAACCGTAACAAAATCAAATAACAAATAGTTTTATTCTCTTGGTACCAGCCAATAAATCTTCACAAAAAAGTGTTTCATTTTTCTCATGCAAACAAAAACACTGAAAGGTTCTTAACATAGTAAACATCATGTGTTGTTGTGGATTGGCTCAGCTGAACAGCTAAAATAATCACTTAGAAAAACTATAACTAAGCATGAAATAGTTTGAAGACTAAAACATTTAGAAAATTTCAAAACTTGTTTAAACATTTTGGGGGACTGGGTTTTCCAAAACATCATAACGAGCAGTTGTGTTGTGTGGGCATGAAGCACCACTTGTGTTACAGGCAGTCTGTCCGATTAAAGAGAACTCACCCATCACCTCCTAGTATACTTCATGCGTCCTTAGTGAAAGCATGCCAGCACCATCCTCATTAAGTTCCCCACTCGAAGCAGTACAAGATTGACAAGTTCCTTTGTAATTTAGAAACATGTTTTAGTGCACAAATACTCCCACCTACAGGCCTATAGAAGAGTTGTTGTTTCATAAAAAAAAGCTTACAATTTGCAACTGCACATGAGGAAAAAGATTTTCTGAAAAATGTCCTCTGGCCTGATGAAACGAAAATAGAACCGTTTGGCCATAATGACAATCGTTTTGTTTGGAGAAAAAAGGAAGACTTCGAGGCGAAGAACACCAACCGTGAAGTATGGGGTGGCATCATCATGTTGTGGGGGTGCTTCGCTGGAGGAGAGACTGGAGCACTTAGATAGCAACATGAGGAAGGCAAGTAATGTGGATATATTGTATTGTATCTCACAACATCAGTCTGGAAGTTAAAGATTGGTCGCAAATGTGTCTTCCAAATTGACATGGCATACTTCCAAAGAAATAGCAAAATGGCTTAAGGATAACAGAGTCAAGATGTAACTGAAGTCATGTGCAAGCAAGGCAGACTCAAAACCTAATTAAGTTATATCAGTTCTGTCAGGAGAAATGGTCCAAAATTCACCCAATTTATTCTGGGAAGTTTATGAAAGGCTACAGGAAGGTTTGAGACAATTTAAAAGCAAACCAAACAGTGATTGAGTGAACCACTGGGAATGTAAAGGAACAAATACAAGCTGAAATAAATCTCTCACTATTATTCTGAAACTTGTGATCTGAACTGACTAAATGTAAGGAATTATTAGTTTAAATGTTTCTGACTAAAGTGTATGTAAACCTCAGACTGCATCTGTACAAAATATTGAAACCCATAAATGATTCTTAAATGATTGTAATGCAAGTAATGCATTGACACTTTGTTCGGTATTGTAAAATAGAAACTCATAATTAACTATTGTCTGAAAATTGTATTTAATATTTCAATGTACCATTTGTAATTCAGTAATTAGAACTGTTCAAGGCTTTGAATAAGTTCTTGAGACACTGTAGGTTAAGTGACAGGAAGATAATTTAGTCAAATAGATACTTTAAAAAGTGTTTTCAGTCTCCAATTGTTTAAGTTACCGAACACAAAATATCCAGTAGGGTCTAATACAGTCTACATGAAGACACGGACACTCTTAACAAAGCACTAGTTAAAAGCTAAATCCCTGCGGCCAACGGCACCCCCTAGAGAGTATTATTTGTACTTCTCATATCACCATCTTGATGATGAAATCATGACGATGTGAAGTCATACAAGAACATTGGGTCTTTATAGCTTTTTATTTATTTTTTTTGACAAATATATGAATGTTTAACTTTTACTTACACATTATATGGAGAATACTTTACAGAAAAGTCCCCCAAATAGACAATAAACCTAGTAAATCATAAAAACATGTCTACATGATTAACAATTTCATATTTGTGCCAAGAGTATGATACTACATATTAATAGAGAGTGAATTGATGCAAGTGATTCTTAAATTCTGAACTACAAAACAAAAGTCAAAGCCTGATGGGGACGCTGTCATTTCAGACATCTGTATTCTTATGATTCATGGAGTTTAATTTTGCATAAAGGCACACAAGCAGTGGTAACCCTCAGGTGAGCATTGCTTTTTTGGCATGACATTGGTCCCATTAGGCAGTACAAACAGAAAACTAAAATATATGTTTGCAGAAAACGAATAAAATGACCAAAATATTTAGATCATTTATGTATACAGGGAAATGTCATCTAGTAAGTAAAAAAAATGTATGGAGACCTAAATTAGGTTGGCTATTTAGTCAGGGAGACAAAGATTCAGAAGTTTAACACACCAACTCAGAAACCAGCTTTATTCTAATGACAGCTTAAACTTTTTACAGAATATGAAGTTCAGACAGGGACCTGGTGTCCTGCTCGATGAACCCCTGGAGGCTTTTCTTTCCCTGCCTGAACGTACTCTCCCTCCGTGAAAATGGTAAGATTACAAGGAGTCTGAGGAGAGTTTCAATGTTACTGAAGCTCCTAATGTCTGATGCCTTCAGGGTGTCCAGCACAGTAGCTGGAAGGTAACCAGAAATGGGATCCAACCACTTGTCTTTCCAAGAGTAAATCTCTCTGGGGAGTGAGGCCAGATCTGGCATGTCATCTTGGTACATGCCAAACACATGTGCATTTACACTGCTGCTCTCCACCTTTGACATGGCATAAGGCACAATCTCCAGGCACCTCAAGGTACTGAGGACATTCTCTGTAAAGAGCTCACTGACCTCAGCAATGGAGTGCTCTACCACCTTCTGACTAACTGCCATTTTGTAAAATTGACTGAGGGGTTCAAGAAGCGCAGAATGTAACAGGGTGATCTGCAGCTTAGATGCTAAATCAACAGCTTCCCTGAACCAGGCTTTGTGATGGGATTCGATGTTGTCCTTATATTCATTGAGAGAAGTCATGAGGTCAGGCAAGCAATTCAAAGCCAACAACACATCTAGAGGTTTGCCCTGAAGAGATTGGCTCAGCTTCTTAGTCAAGCTAAGAACATTCTTCATGACAACAACAGAGAAGATAAACTCAAAACTTCTGATTTTACTGAAGTAGAGCAGTGCTTGGCCACTTCCTGTACAACTCTCATCGTTTTTCAGCTCGTTCAAACACAGCATGACAACCTCTAGGAGTTCTGCAGTTAACTCATGCATATCGTGACACTTCTCCCACCTGTTGATGAGCCTGTCTCTAAGCTCGTTACCTCTCCCCTCATCGTGTTGAAACATTCCAATGATCATGTCTTCCAGTTTGGTCTGTCGTCCGGAGTCCTCTGTGAACCACTTCAACATGTTTTCTACAGACACTGCACAGTCTGCTGCTGCCACAGCAGGAGACGATCTGGCCAGCCACACATTCAGAGATACAGCGGAGCTGACCGTTCGCATGGCGAGGGGGTACTTTTGGGATATCACAGCAGAAACAGCCCTCATCTGAGAACCCACCTCACCAACACTTAGCAGAGCCTGTCCTCTACAGTACTCCATGTTCAGTCCCCATTTCTCTGATAGAGCGGTTTCAATAGCATCTGCCAGGACATCCGTGTTTGGGCAGAATGGGACAAAAGCTAGAGTCTCCTCACACTGAGTGTCCTGTTTGTCCAAGTATCTGATGCACATTGGGACATATTTCTGGCCCTCGATCTCGACCGCCTGCTCCATTATTATTGTAAAAAACTGCGAGTCCCAGAGCTCCTTAAGAATTTCCTCACGCACAGGTGGGTCGTAGAAAGACATCGCTTGCCTCTGAAAGACATCCGTCGCCATGACAACGCTGTCCTCCACCTTCCTGCCTTCCACTGCAACACCTGATGGTTTCACATTTTCTGTCGTCATTATACAATGTTCTGGCTCTACTTCAGCTAACGATATCACAATGTCATCTGGTTTAACATTGTCCTGTGCTAGAACAATGTCATCTGGTTTAACATTGTCCTGTGCTAGAACAATGTCATCTGGTTTAACATTGTCCTGTGCTAGAACAATGTCATCTGGTTTCACATTGTCCTGTGCTAGAACAATGTCATCTGGTTTCACATCGTCCTCTGGTTTCACATCGTCCTCTGACACTACAACATTGTCTAGTTTAACATGGTCTTCTGCAAACACAACTTCTGTTAAGAACCCATCTTCTACTTTCTGGTCATCCTCTGCAACTCCAACATCCTCTGGTTGCACCATGTCTTCTGCAATCACATCTTCTACTTTCTGGTCATCCTCTGGTTGCACCATGTCTTCTGCAATCACATCTTCTACTTTCTGGTCATCCTCTGGTTGCACCATGTCTTCTGCAATCACATCTTCTACTTTCTGGTCATCCTCTGGTTGCACCATGTCTTCTGCAATCACATCTTCTACTTTCTGGTCATCCTCTGGTTGCACCATGTCTTCTGCAATCACATCTTCTACTTTCTGGTCATCCACTGCTACTACAACATCCTCTGGTTGGATTACATCTGCAATCACATCTCCTACTTGCATGACATTCTCTGCAATCACAATGTCCTCAGTAATCATACCGTCCTCCTCAATCATCACATCTTTGATCAGCTCTGATATTACAGCATCCTCTACCTCCTCTTCTTGCTCTGATATAGCGTGCCGTTCCTCAACCATGTGCTCACGTTTTCCTTCCCCCACATTTACATCCAAACCTTTGAACTCTAAAGACAGACAGACACAACATGAGCACAAACCCTTCCCCTTATTTCATATTGTGAAACCATGCATCTTAGGTAGGTCATGATGACTGGTTTGTAGGATTGAAACTATTACTTACCACTTTCTAGCTTCAGGGCTTCAATTTGTTTCTTCACCTAAATCACAAAGGAATACATTTTGTTCACAATAAAATAAATGTAATATGTATGCATTTCTTGTCGGGATAAAAAGGTTCCGGCAGTAGTTTGCATCAGTAAAAATGAAATAAACAAATAATTGCATAGCAGTTAAATCTAATTAGGTTAATGTAATATTAATTTACCTGCTGGAGACATGGGCCGCTGTCTGGGTCCACTTGGATACACTTCTCAATGATCTCCTCCAGTGCCTGAACAGTTGGTAGATGCATCAGAAGCATCACAATGTGAGTTTTGTTGCCTTTGCAGACTGTGTTGTTTAGCAAAGTCCTTAAGGAGTTTAGGGTGGACTTCATGAGGTCCCACTCCATACTGACGCTAGGTAAAACAGCCACCAGCTTTAGCAACGTGGTCACTGTAGGGTGGCTTTGAGATTCAGGATGAAGCAGGATCTCAGAGATGGAAGCTGGTGGTGACACATCTTGATTCTTCTCTTTCCAGACAGTGGCCCAGTTACTGATATCCTGCTCAACTGTGTCCGGATCAGGAAGGTCAGACAGGTAGGGACTGTAGAGCTTGTCTGTAGACTCCGCACGAATTGGCTCGGAAATAGGTTGTGGATTGCAGGTTGGGAGCAGAGATAGGATCTTCAGGGCTTTTAAGTGACCATCAGAGAAGTTGAACTTCATTTCGTCAATGAGGCAGCTTAGTATAGGAACACTCAAGTGGTCTCTGTAGTACAACTCTGGAGAATCGGAGGCATTTACTTCCTCTGGAAAACACACTTGATGAGGGGCCACCTTGGATGCCAGCTGGAACGCTTCCTCAAACCAAGGGGAGTGTACAGAGCTTATGTTCTCTAGCATCTTGCTCAGCATTTCTATGATGGGTTCAATCTTCTCCACCTCACAGATGATGTCTGCAGGATTACCACACCGGAACACTGTGCTGCAGTTGCGAACAGGAGCACAGGCATTCTTCAGGATCACAAGTGTGACAATAAAATCCACATCTCTCAAAGCAGTGGCAAGGACTTGTGCATGCAACGATACAGAGCCAGTGGCACTAAAACTGACAGAATCCAGACAACTCAAAACACCTTCCAATGTGTCCACAAGGAGATCAAAAAAGTCTTCCCTTTTCTTCCACCTAGAGCAACATGTTTCTGGGATCTCCTTCAAGGCCTCCAGAGGGGTATTCAGTAACCCATCCACAGCTTGGGCTAGCTCCGCCTCCAGTCCAGACGACTGGTCAAAAAACAGTAGGAGGTCTTCTACAATTGCTAGCATCTTTGTAACAGCTGGGCAGTGTAAGCTTCCTGCTAACCAACAGGCAAGACCACAAGACTCACTGGGTGTGATGACAGAAAGAGGATAGCTCTCAAGGAACTCCAAAGACATCTTCTTCAGGCTGTGACAACCGGAGCCAATGCGCATAAATGCTTGACCACGACACTGACTCATCTGCAAACCCCAGTCTTCAGTAAGAACTGCAGAGAGATTCCTGGCTTGAACATCAACATCACAGGTTTCAAAAAATCGCAAAAACCCAATGAGCTCTACCTTAGGGGAGCACTCCCTGACATATCGGACAAAGACAGGAAGATAGCTCTTATTAGCAATATCAACAGGTTTATCTGTGATAAGAGAAAAGAAGGGGGACTCGTGTATTTCCGATATTATGACCTCTCTGATTGATTTTGTGACAAGCTGTACAATATCATCGTCTCCAAATGTGTTCATGACCTTGCCATCTTTACCAAACCACTGACACATGCTGAGATCTTGAGTGAGAAGGTCTTGATCTTCTTTTGAAAGTTCAGACACATGGCACTTCTTCTTCCCTAAACGGGCAGCCAGTCTGAAGAGCACTTCCAAACTCTGTCGATTATCGTCAGCATGCCCATTCTCTCCTGCGGACTTCATTTCTTGGTCTTCTTTCTTGTCAGAAGACTGTTGGTTGTCGAGCGCTTCTGTTCCATCTTTGTCATGATCTACTGAAAATATAAAAGTGAAGAGAAAAAGATGCATCAGACGCAAAACATTTGAAATATACTTTGTAATAATATGTTTATTAAATAAAGCATTTATAGAAAGTTTCCACCTTTAGAAAAGTGAAGACAACTTGTAATAAACAGTATTATTATTGTACTTTTAAAGTATTAATGATCTTGTAATTACTTAATGTTCAAACAGGGATTCATTTTAACGCAGCTTTGCAATCACATACCTTCCATGTTTACTTCAGAGTTCTTCATGAGACTTTTGGATTCCATATCCTGAAATTTTGTGAAATATTTTACATTATTACAAGACAAGGACCATATATTTCAAAAAGGCAATTTCAGTAATAGGCTGTTGTGAAAAACGGCATCATGCATTTAACATTACTGTAGAGTAAATGTAGATATGAAGTTGGGACTTACCAAGCAGATCCCTTCCAGAGCCTGGGGAGTGACTTTCAAGCACTTGGACACCATACGGTCCAGATCTCTGCTGAAGTTGGTTCCCACCTGCAACATGGCCAGGCATGGTGACCTGTCTTTGGGGCTGGTGTTCCTCAGGTATTCTTGGAACATCTTGTGGCGCATTGCCTCCCCACAGTTCTCCAGTACTGTGCTGGGTAACACAGACATGATCCGGAGTAGCGTGTTGATGTTCCCAAAGTATTGCATGAGTGGCAGACGAAGAGTCTGAAAGATGGTGTCTGGGATGGTCACTGATGCCACTTTGGTTTTCCATTTCACCCTCCAGCAGCACAACTCTGTGAAGAAGTTATCCGAATCGGGTAGATCACTGGCATACAGAGGCGGCTTGGACTTTAGAATCTCAAACATGTAACTCACAGTAACAGAGCAGGGAACTAACGACAGGAAGTTAAGAGCCTCCTTGTGGTCCTCAGAGAAATGATCCTTCACAGCATTTGTAAGGTTGTCCACTAGAGGGACACTCAGTGCATCTTTGTAATAAAGAGCTGGTTTCATCATGCCATCCCTGGCCGCAGATGAATTATCAGGCACTTTGATCTGCACACTCAGACTCTGGGCAAGGGCACAGGCTTCATGAAACCAATTCTGGTGAAAGACCTTAATGTTGGTCTTCACTCTGTTCAGAGTCGCCACGATACCACTGATCTGGCAAAGTTGTGACGCCGCGCTGAAATGATCCTTCTGGAGTCCAGCACTCAGTTCCTTGGTGAAGCATGAAGCATTCTTCAGGACTACCAATGGAACAATGAAATCAAAGTCTCTTATCAAACGTAGCAATGATCCGGCTTTGAGAGAAACAGAGGATTTCCATCTCTGGGGGTTGTTCTTGATCTTCTCCAAACATTCCACAAGGGGCTCCAGCATCTGAATGAACACTTCATAGGAATCATGTTTTTCCTGCCAAACTGTACAGAACTTCCCCTGCAACTCTTGAACCTTCTCAAAACTTTCCCTCAGACCAAATGCAATGACATGATCCAGCTGTTTCTCAAGCAACAACGAGCTCCCAAAAAACATCAACACCTCCTCAAAAACATCAAGTGCCCATTTGACTGATGGCACAGGGGTAGATTTTGACCACCATATGTTGAAGGAATAACACGAGCAGTGTGTGCATATTGCAAGTGGGTACTTCTCCTGGATTTTGCAGGCCAAGGCTTTTAGCTTGTAGGAGACTTCACCAGATCCTAAATAGGCTTGACCTCTGCAGTATTGCAAATCAAGACACCACTCCTTGGTGACAATCTCCAAAATTCGCTCGGACATTCCATCACAGTCAATATTCACATCCAGAAATCCCATGAGCTCCAATCGCATAACATCAAAACTGTCCACAAATCTGAGGAAGAGGGGCAGATAATTTTTCTCCCCTAACTTAACAACACGATCGATGAAGAGAGAAAAAAAGGACGTGCCCACCTCCAAAAGAATTCCCTCTCTGACTGTATCCTCACATACTCTGAGAACTTCATTCATCTCAGACTTGGACACATATTTCAATGTGTCTTCAACCTCTCCGTCCTGTTCAGTAGACTCCACATCAGGCTGTCTACTCTGGCTGTTGTATGCAGCTGTCACTGCAGCTTGCAGAGCAGATCTGAGTGCCTCCTTGTTAGTCTCAGAAGTTGGGCATTTCGATTGCTCCACTCTCTCGGTCTCCATCTCCAAGGCCATGTCCTGTGGTTCTTCTTGGGTTTCTTCAACATACTCCTTTAGAGTGTGGTTTCCAGCATTCTTAGAGATTGGTTCTGAAAGAAAGCAATTAAGAACATGAGGCAGGAAGAAACAACAAGTGGACATAAGAATAAGGGCAAATATTTGTAGAAAATGTTCCTACCAGCTGCAGGGTTCATCTCAACCGCAGGATCATCCTATAAACATAAAACATAGCATTATTAGCCAGACAGCCCCATAGCATTATTAGCCAGATAGCCCCATAGCATTATTAGCCTCATAGCATTATTAGCCTGATAGCCGCATAGCATTATTAGCCTGATAGCCCCATAGCATTATTAGCCTGATAGCCCCATAGCATTATTAGCCTGATAGCCCCATAGCATTATTAGCCTGATAGCCCCATAGCATTATTAGCCTGATAGCCCCATAGCATTATTAGCCTGATAGCCCTACAGCATTATTAGCCTGATAGCCCTACAGCATTATTAGCCTGATAGCCCTACAGCGTTATTAGCCTGATAGCCCCATAGCGTTATTAGCCTGATAGGCCCATAGCGTCATTAGCCTGATAGGCCCATAGCGTCATTAGCCTGATAGGCCCATAGCGTCATTAGCCTGATAGCCCCATAGCGTCATTAGCCTGAAAGCCCCATAGCGTCATTAGCCTGATAGCCCCATAGCGTCATTAGCCAGATAGCCCCATAGCGTCATTAGCCAGATAGCCCCATAGCGTCATTAGCCAGATAGCCCCATAGCGTCATTAGCCAGATAGCCCCATAGCGTCATTAGCCAGATAGCCCCATAGCGTCATTAGCCAGATAGCCCCATAGCGTCATTAGCCAGATAGCCCCATAGCGTCATTAGCCAGATAGCCCCATAGCGTCATTAGCCAGATAGCCCCATAGCGTCATTAGCCAGATAGCCCCATAGCGTCATTAGCCAGATAGCCCCATAGCGTCATTAGCCGGATAGCCCCATAGCGTCATTAGCCGGATAGCCCCATAGCGTCATTAGCCAGATAGCCCCATAGCGTCATTAGCCAGATAGCCCCATAGCATCATTAGCCTGATAGCCCCATAGCATCATTAGCCTGATAGCCCAATAGCATCATTAGCCTGATAGCCCCATAGCATCATTAGCCTGATAGCCCCATAGCATCATTAGCCTGATAGCCCCATAGCATTATTAGCCTGATAGCCCCATAGCATTATTAGCCTGATAGCCCCATAGCATTATTAGCCTGATAGCCCCATAGCATTATTAGCCTGATAGCCCCATAGCATTATTTGCCTGATAGCCCCATAGCATTATAAGCCTGATAGCCCCATAGCATTATTAGCCTGATAGCCCCATAGCATTATCAGCCTGATAGACCCATAGCATTATCAGCCTGATAGACCCATAGCATTATTAGCCTGATAGCCCCATAGCATTATCAGCCTGATAGCCCCACAGATGCACAAACTAAGAACTTGAACATTGTGAAATGTGGCATGTTCCTGAGCAGAAATATGCTTTCAAGTTTAGGGCCAGGCTTTACCGCTACATTAACTTAAGGCATAAAGGGTTAGAGGATGGATATTATAACGTTTGTTTAAAGGAAAATGGGATTTCTGCTCAGAATTAGTCTCAGGTCCCTGGCTTCAGAAAATAGTCAGATTGTTCACTTTATTTTAATAGCTGTGCTATAGACAGATATTTTACTGATACAATTTATTTATTTTTGCCACAAATATTTATTTATTTTGACAAAATAGTCACAATACCCCATAATGATGAAGTTTATAGAAATGTATGTAATTTTTTTGTCAGTAAGTATTCAGACCCTTTAGCATGATGTCTCTCTCTGTCCTGGAGAAGGACGTAAACAAACTGTTTAACAGACAAAACACGCGGAATCAATGTTCTGATCAGCTGTCTCCTGTGTTCACAGATATCGTAACACCTCACTGGAAACATCTCATGTGCCAGCCTGCTCCAAGACCTCCACCATCATCTGGAAACATCTCATGTGCCAGCCTGCTCCAAGACCTCCACCATCATCTGGAAACATGCCATGTGCCAGCCTGCTCCATGACCTCCACCATTATCTGGAAACATCTTATGTGCCAGCCTGCTCCAAGACCTCCACCATCATCTGGAAACATGCCATGTTCCAGCCTGCTCCAAGACCTCCACCATCATCTGGAAACATCTCATGTGCCAGCCTGCTCCAAGACCTCCACCATCATCTGGAAACATGCCATGTGCCAGCCTGCTCCATGACCTCCACCATTATCTGGAAACATCTTATGTGCCAGCCTGCTCCAAGACCTCCACCATCATCTGGAAACATGCCATGTTCCAGCCTGTTCCAAGACTCCACCATCATCTGGAAACATCTCATGTGCCAGCCTGTTCCAAGACTCCACCATCATCTGGAAACATCTCATGTGCCAGCCTGTTCCAAGACCTCCACCATTATCTGGAAACATGCCATGTTCCAGCCTGCTCCAAGTCCTCCACCATCATGCTGCATGTGCCTGAATCTACCTGCAGATGGATCACAGACTTCCTGTCTGACAGGAGGCCGCGTGTGATGTTGGGGAAAACAGTCCCTTACTCCCGGTCCATCAGCACCGAATCCACTTAAAGATTGGCTGCAATCTGCCATCCTTCAAGGACCTGCAATCAGAACGTGCAGGAGGCTGTGGTCCATCAGGACCAAAACCTCACGCCACAGGAACAGTTTCTTTCCATGGGCAGCTGGCCTCATCAACCAGGCCATGTGGCACCCACCCCTCCCCCCCCACACACACAGACTGACACCCAACTCCCCCTAACTAAATGTGTTACATTAATAGACTACTCTGGTTTCATTCCATTTAACTGCTACTTGTATGGTTATTTATGTCGGATTTATCGTTTTTACTTCTACATTTATATGCACCAACCATTCAAAGCCATCTCCTCATATATGTAAACCTAGGTGGCAATAAAAGCTGATTCTGATAACACTCTAGATTGATATCAGGTGTACGCTGTGTGCTTTGACTATCCTTGAAATGTCTCTAGAAATCAAGAGTTCTTGAGACAAAACAAAACATCAAAGACAACGTTAGAGAGTCTTTGAGACAAATCTGAATGTCCATGAGGGTTGCAAACAAAGCCTAGACTTTAAAACCAATAAACCTATGTAGGAGGACTTTCCCCATCCAATATTCAATATGTTGGCACACATTTCTAAGAAGTTATTTACAGGGTAATTGTGTATAGATTTGATTTGAAAACTTTACAAAGCCACATTAGCACAATAGATCATTTTCGCCTGTACTGTGGTCTGTTTACATTCTGTGAATTATTCTATTTGTACAGGCATGCTCAAATGCTCGCCGTTGCAAATGAGAATTTGTTCTCAAATCGGCCTACCTGGTAAGATAAAATTTTTGCACAAAACCTCCAGATCCAACAGAGCTTAAAATAGTGACAAAATGCCAGACACAGTTAAGAAATCAAGCCACATTTAAACATTACACCTACCATGTGCAACAACTGTAAAATGTCAGGGTTCTTCTCCACATAGGACTCGACCACATCTTCGACATTGAAGTGGACATCCTGATTGACATAAACAAATGCCATGTTGCAGAGTCTCTGATCCTGTGGAGTGGCTTTCAGGTAGGTCTGGTACCTCTCCAGAACCATGTTGTACTGCCCAAAAACGTCTGCCTCGGCGTTCACACAGGGGATGGTTCCCAAAACTCTCAGAAGGCTTTGCACATTTGGGTAGAATGCGATGTCTGGGATTTTCAATGTTGCAAACACAGTTGTAGGTAAAATCCTCCTCTTGCTAGCATGTCTCCACTTCACCTCCCAGCAACCAAGTTCATCGTAAAATGTGTCAGGGCGGGCGAGGTTGTTCAAGTTTGCGTCAGCCACTTTATCCCTTCGAATACTGAAATTATGATCAGCCATGTAAGATGGAACCAGCGAGAGCCATCTCAGGATTCGTACCATTTCAGTGCTGAACACTCTCTTCACCTCCGCAACAAGATACAGTAAGATATGCCTGCTCAGAGTCTCTCTATAAAAATCTTCCAAAGGAGTTTCAGTTCCATATGCATCGCCCGTCTCAGATGAGCCTTCCTCCGGCCTTGTGACTTCCACTCCCAGCTTCTTTGCGCGACCCACAGCATCAGAAAACCACTTTCTGTGGAAAATTGCAACCTCCTGCAGATGTTTGTTGACCAGCTTTAAAGCATTGGAGATGGTGTACTGCAAGGTGCTGCTGATGCTAATAGCTCCTCTCAGACTTGGATTGAGGATGCTCACGCAGCATAAGGTATTCTTTAGAACAACCAGGGTGATGATGAAATGGAAGTTCTTCAGGATTGGTTTTAGTGTCGCCATTTGCTCACAAATAGATGCATCTGCATTTGCAGCCGAACAAACCTCATTGATGCAGGCAAGAAATGGCTCAAGAATGTCCAACATAGTCTGGAAGGCATCAACACCATATTCCCAAGTGTTTTGACAGGCATCTATGATCCTGTCTACTTCACCTTTAAGATGGCCATATGATGACTTGATCTTCCCCTCCAGTCTTTTCCAAAGATCTGGGAAAACTCTAAGCATTATGGCAACCTCCTCCACAGTATTCACAACCTTCTGAATAAAAGGTATGGGCATGGAGCGAATTAGCCACATATTAAAGGCATATGGGTCACATGGGGCTAACACTACCTGAGGAAACTCCAGCAGAATCCTGCTAGTAAGATCTTTCATCTTCTGACATAGACTGCCTGTGGTAAGGTAGGTGAGCCCTCGACAATGTTCCATCCTCAACCCCCACTTATTCCGGATTTCTGAGAGCAGCATGTAAAACAGACCTTCAGAATCTGCATCACAGGGCAGAAAACCCATTAGGTGTTTCTGAGGGAACCCAGCTACAGTGACAGATCTGATGAAAACTGGGATTTGATCTTTTCCCTCGATGTTGGTCACATCTTGCAGGAGGATTGAGAAAAAGCGTGCCAGCCGTAAACTGTTTCGGATCTCCTCTCGCATGAGCTTTTCGCTGAACTGGAGAACTTCTTTCTGATCAATTTTTTCAACACATATGGGGTTGAGAGACTGTTGTCCCTTGTGCCCTCCCATTGGCTCGTCTGAGGTGGGGTTTGCATCGTTTCCTATGCTGAATCCAGTAAAGGCAAGAGTCTCCTTAAAGTACATTTTAAGGATGTCCTTTGCTTTGCAGTTGGAGACATCTTCTGTCCTTTGGTCGTCTTGCTGCAAATCACAGGTTGAACTGTTCTCACCTGGTTCATCTTTCACAACAGATGGAGCATCATCTTCTAAAGCAAAGAGAATAACATGGACAGGAAATTGAAAAGGCGTTACTGGATAAATATTTTGAGTCATCTGTACGAAAATCCAATGAAAGGAATTATTATCCTTAAAAAACTGTCAACATGACAAATAAACTGTCAGAAAAAAATATTTACCAAACCAATCACCTTTAGCTTTCTTCAAAGGTGCATTTTCTGTCTCGGTCTAAATAAATGGAGAGGGTAAGACATTACAATATAACTAACATCAGGTTGACACCTATTAAATGTAGACAGGTATTAATGCAATTTAACTAGATAATATAACTAACATCAGGTTAACACCTATTAAATGTAGACAGGTATTAATGCAATTTAACTAGATAATATAACTAACATCAGGTTAACACCTATTAAATGTAGACAGGTATTAATGCAATTTAACTAGATAATATAACTAACATCAGGTTAACACCTATTAAATGTAGACAGGTATTAATGCAATTTAACTAGATAATATAACTAACATCAGGTTAACACCTATTAAATGTAGACAGGTATTAATGCAATTTAACTAGATAATATAACTAACATCAGGTTAACACCTATTAAATGTAGACAGGTATTAATGCAATTTAACTAGATAATATAACTAACATCAGGTTAACACCTATTAAATGTAGACAGGTATTAATGCAATTTAATTAAATAATATAACTAACAGCAGGTTAACATGACTAAACATTAAGTTATGACTTGATTTGGGACACTTACTGGTTCTCTTAGTCTCTTATTCTTGTTGTGGCCTGATGGACTGTTCAACTGTCTTGTAAAATCAAATATAGTAGGAATAGCACCCTCTTTCAAGGTTGTTCTTAAAGTACTCTGAAAAACAAACATAAATCCTTCTCAACATTGCATTATCACTGTGCTAACACCTGGACCACAGCTACAGCTAGTTTCCACATACTTATATGCATCCACTTTGTGTGCAACAAAATCACAAAGCCGTTCTTACAATCAACTTGATGCAAACAATGTACATTTGTTGTGCAAAAGTGCATTAATGCTGTGTGTGATCAAGGCATACGAAATGAAGCGAACATGACATTTGATATTTGACAAGATATAAGTAGCACTATCCAATGACAAATTCACAGAAACACAATTCATGACTCTGCCTTTGGAAACTGTTAAAATGAGCTATAGAGTAGCGCCGTTGAAACGAGCTATAAAGAGTAGCGCCGTTGAAACGAGCTATAAAGAGTAGCGCCGTTGAAACGAGCTATAAAGAGTAGCGCCGTTGAAACGAGCTATAAAGAGTAGTGCCGTTGAAATGGATGTTTCAGCTTTGTACACTAATCTACAGTGGATGAGTCTACACACCCATGTTAAAACAACAGGTTTGGTGATTAAATGAGACAAATGGCGCTTTTCCACTACACAGAACCAGCTCGCATCAGCTCGACTCGGCTTTTTTGGTTTTCCACTGGGTAAAAGTTGTACCTGTACCTGCTTCCAGGTACTTTTTTTCGTACCACCTCAGGCGAGGTTCTGAGCGAGCTGAGGCGATACTAAAATGTGACGTGAAAACACGGCAGACTGCTGATTGGTCAGAGAATCATCACTATTCACTGCATCATCATTGCACGCGCCAGATGTAGTATCCTGAGTAATCCCACCATATATATATATAAATAGTTTGGCCAGAGATTGCGTGAGAGCTGTACATATTATTCATTACGAATACTATGGCAAACCGAAAGAATACGCCGTGAGAAACAGCCACATCTCGCGGATCAAACACAGCATACACTCGATTTCCTCCATTGTCTTATGTGTGTGTGGGTAGCGAGTGTTGGTAGGAGGACGCGGACCTGATTGAAACACGCTTCTCTTGCCCGGTAGATTATACAAGTAGAGCATTCTAACACGGCGCATGTAGTACGTCCAGACTCCATTCATACTACCCGGATTCATACTATATAGAACGTACGTTTTTAATGGTCGCGAAGTACGTTCTTATTTACATGTAGTACATACTCAACATAGTACGCGATTACGGACGCGTACTCCTGCCGCGTCGCTATGACGACCGGGTACTATTGCGCAGGTACTATTTGCAATGGAGAACCGAGCGAAAGCGAGCGGAGCCGAGTCGGGTTAAGTCGAGTCGAGCTGGTTCTTTGTAGTGGAAAAGCGCCAAAAGATAAATAATGTCATAACCTTTTCCACCTTTGTGACCAATTACGTGAACAATTCAACTGAAAAACAACCTGAAATCTTTAAGGGGGAAAAATAAAAACCATAACCTGGTTGCATAAGTGTGCACACCCTTAAACTAATATTTAGTTGAAGCACATTTTGATTTTATTACAGCACTCAGTCTTTTTGGGTGTCT
The DNA here is from genome assembly GCA_029465975.1 of Dallia pectoralis. Taxonomy (NCBI): domain Eukaryota; kingdom Metazoa; phylum Chordata; class Actinopteri; order Esociformes; family Umbridae; genus Dallia; species Dallia pectoralis. The sequence goes on along the minus strand of CM055747.1, from coordinate 15,547,465 downwards.
AATAACATGGCACTTCTTTGCAAACTCTCTAAATCTGTCAGATATTGAGGACATCCCCTGTGCACAGCCCTCTTCAGATCACATGTAACACATAGCCAGTACTTGCCAGAAATTCCTGCAGCTCCTTTAATGATGCTGTAGGCTTCTTGAAAGACTCCCTGGCCAGGTTGTTCTAGTCTTTTCATCAATTTTGGAGGGGCGTCCAGTTCTTGGTAATGTCTCTATTGTGCCATATTTTCTCCACTTGATGAGAACCGTCTTCAGTGTGTTTCATGGTATATTTAATGCTTTGGAAATTATTTTGTACCCTTCTGACTGATATCTTTCAACAACGAGATCCCACTGATGCTTTGGAAGCTCTCTGTGGACCATGGCCTTTGCTGAGATGCAACTAAGAAAACCTTAGGAAAATCTTACTGGCTGATCAGTCACTTTAAATTATGGCAGGTGTGTAATGACTTATATTTAACATGAGATTGAATGTGATTGGTTAGTTCTGAACACAGCCACATCCCAGGTTATAATAGGGTGTGCACACTTATGCAACCAGGTTATAGTAGGTTTTTTAAAATTACCCCTCAAAGTTGGATTTTCAATCAAATATTTAACATTATAGGTCACATTAAAGGAGGAAAAAGTTATGAAATGATTAATCTTTCTCTCATTCTTCCACATCACAAAAACCTGGTATTCTAACAGGATTGTGTTGACTTTTTAGATCCACTGTAACTGATTTTCTACAACAGAAACCTGATATCTTTAGTCAAGTAAAAAACAGAAGCATCCTGCATTCTCTGTGTGTCTTGCACTCGTCACTCCGAGTGGGGCTGCAAATTTGCTGTGTGATTTGGACTATTAATATCTTGGTTGAGTTGACTGGAGCTTGTCACTGTGACGAGGCTTTTAAGCTGTATCATGTTTGTCGTGCCTGTAAATCACAATAGCAGCGAGGTTTTCAAGCGGCTCTGAGTGCATAGTTACATCCCCAATTTTAATAATAATTACATTTCATTATAGTGGTTCTAGTTGCACAGCGTTTAGAATTACATTATGGCTTTAAAGTAACATTGTAGTAAACACAGTGTAGTAGTATAGCACCAATCGGGCCATAAACTCACCACCTTTAGATGCTTCAACCCCACTATATTCCAACTATCCAATTAGACGCATGTCCATGTACTTGGTCTCTGTGTGTGCCAATCAAAGTAACTTAAAAATGCAGGTTCGCAGATGTGAAACAATTACCTCACCCACGTAAAAACAAAAGATATATATAAAAGTATACATACACAGAGGCCCAGAGAAACCGCCTCTTACACACACAGCAACAAACGAACAGAATAAATGTTATGCATATGATCTAGAAACTAACAGGTCTATTTATTACCAGTAAGAAACCATTTCACTTGTTTCCCTCTATAAAACATGAATGTTTTCTTGGCTTGTGTTCCCTAAACTGGTTCAGACCAGAGTAAATAATACTTACATCAAGACAGATCAAGGAAGGCTCAAAATGATTTGCACAGATTTGGAAGGAATTGTGCAACTCCTCTGGTGTCTTTGACTCCAAGTCAGTTCGTTGACAATTATTCAACCATTGTTTACATCTGCAAGACAAAATTCCCAGGTTTAGATGTCAAGTTTCATATAGACAGACCAGCTCCTAGTCAATATTACAGACCTTGATAAACCAGGTCTAGCAGCATATCACAAGCAAAATCTATAGTCTTGTTACTCGACCCCTTTTACTACATAATCGGTAATATTTACAAAAAAATTAGCCCGGATAAAAAAGGAAGTAACGACAGCCAATGTTAAACGCTACATCCCAAAAATCCAAAAATGATGACAAAAAAACTGTTATATACTATTAATGATCTGCTTCTGCAAACATGAGTAGTGTATTACACTTTAACAAGTTGATAAAGTTATAGCTTGTAGTCAAATAAACAGAAATGTTCCATCTGAGGTAATTGCATAGAAAATATGCATGGCGTACAGGCAAAGACTGACATGTTTAAATTTGTATTGGATGGAGTGAAGCATCAATGCCAAACACGTTCTGGCAATCCACAGGTCTACTGACTACCTGAGATGTCTACCACTGACAATGTGTAACTAAAAAATTAAGATAAATAATGGTAACTAAACAATGCGACCAATATTATTTTAATGAATGAATCCAAATGTTATTCTTTAGCTATAATCAATTTAACCCAGCCGTTAGTTGTATGGTTAAAGCAACACGTTGGGCTAATTATGCTCGGATATCAACAAGGCCACATTACTGATGGATAACGTTTAAGGTGTCAAGCACAAACATCAGGAGGGGGTGTTATCTTCTAGGTCATCAAAACAACTACTAGCACAGTAATGATATCAAATCCTAATTAGAGAATAAGAAAAGCTTGTACACTGTTCTGTATTATTATGTTGTATTATTTTCAGAACTGCAATAATACAATTGCTAAGATTTATTCTCTTGACACCACAAATTGTATTGAGCTTTATTTTTGTATTTTGATGTATGTTTAAATCCTGAATACATGAATGCAATTAATAAACAAATAATTACATAAAATGTAGACATCCTAACTGGAACAAGTTGGAATAAGAAAAAATACATTTTCATAACTTTGAGGAGTGACCAATAATCACACTGTTACTAAAACAGACGTTTCATGAATTCTGAGATAAAATATATTAGACGGAGAAATAGCATGTAGCATTTGTGTAGCTAACGTTAGCTGGTCAACAATCAACTGAACACAAGCGAGATGGTTAGCTAGCATGCTAGTACAGTATGGACGGGATCTGATTCAATGGAATAGCAAGCTACCTAGGATGCTAATGCTAATGAGAAGCTTTAAAAGTACAGTCAATAAGTGCGTATACACGGTTCAACCAACATATCTAGTGCACTCACCGCTCCCGGTCCAAAGGGAATGTGAAATATGGGACGTCTGGTTTATCTGAGTAGATATTACAGTTTGGTGCGGCGCATCGGTTGGGCATCTTCACTTCCATGGCGCATGCACTCACACTGGATTACAATAAGTCGGGCATTGTGCAATTATTCGCAAATACACTCGTGTTGAACCTTTAGTTCATATTTGGCACACAGTCTTCCAATTAACTTCGTAGCAAGGTAAGTTAATTATTTCATTGCGAAAAAGTTGATTTGTTGCCTGGTGTAGTTGCCCGAGTCAATGTTCATAAACCAGGAAGTACACCTTAACAAAGCGGAAATAGACACGCAACTCCGCGTGCCTTAGCTGTTCCAAACCCCGCCCATTTCTGAAATGCTTTTACTCATAAAGTGATTTTAAAAGTTACCCTACAACCATAGACTGTATAAAGTTACCCTACAACCATAGACTGTATAAAGTTACTCTACAACCATAGAATGTATAAAGTTACCCTACAACCATAGACTGTATAAAGTTACCCTACAACCATAGACTGTATAAAGTTACCCTACAACCATAGACTGTATAAAGTTACCCTACAACCATAGACTGTATAAAGTTACCCTACAACCATAGACTGTATAAAGTTACCCTACAACCATAGACTGTATAAAGTTACCCTAAAACCATAGACTGTATAAAGTTACCCTAAAACCATAGACTGTATAAAGTTACCCTACAACCATAGACTGTATAAAGTTACCCTACAACCATAGACTGTATAAAGTTACCCTACAACCATAGACTGTATAAAGTTACCCTAAAACCATAGACTGTATAAAGTTACCCTACAACCATAGACTGTATAAAGTTACCCTACAACCATAGACTGTATAAAGTTACCCTACAACCATAGACTGTATAAAGTTACCCTACAACCATAGACTGTATAAAGTTACCCTACAACCATAGACTGTATAAAGTTACCCTACAACCAAAGACTGTATAAAGTTACCCTACAACCATAGACTGTATAAAGTTACTCTACAACCATAGACTGTATAAAGTTACCCTACAACCATAGACTGTATAAAGTTACCCTACAACCATAGACTGTATAAAGTTACCCTACAACCATAGACTGTATAAAGTTACCCTACAACCATAGACTGTATAAAGTTACTCTACAACCATAGACTGTATAAAGTTACCCTACAACCATAGACTGTATAAACCTGGCCTTCTTTAAACTACTATCTGGAGCATCATCATGTCAGCCTGTTCTGGTTCCGAGAAACTCCGATGTTATCTGTCCAGATCGAACGTTGAGAGTGGGTTCCACAACACAATTCCAGCCACATGTTCCTCAGTATCAAGAGTGGTGGAGATGACATTGGACGCCACGCGGGCGAGATAAGGGCTATTTTCCCATCTTGAGTTGGGTTTACACATCCCCAACAGCTGCATTGCCAAACGTCTCTCCGGAATGGTCACCAAGAAACGTTTGTTGGCATGCATTCACATCAATGTCACAGAACGTTTCTCTGTTTAACCTTTCAAATGATTGGGTATGAGTTCAAGAGAATCCCACTCAGGTATCTGTGCGTCTCCAAGTGACTAGGAGTGGCCATGAAACCACTAGGTCTTTAAGGAATCCGATTATTGGCGTACTTGGATGACTTACTGGTTCCGGCAAGCTCAGCAGAATTGCTGACACACTGCAAACCGAGTTACGCACTAGTCATGATACTGATATGCCTGGACAGCCCAGACGTGCCGTGCTTTGTCGAGATCGGTCATTACCGAACCCAGAATCGATGGCGAATCACTCAGCACGAGGACACACTGTTACCACAATAGGCTAGATAGGTTGAAGGCCTGTGCTAAGCCACCTGTTACCACAATAACCTAGATAGGTTGAAGGCTTGTGTTAAGCCATCTGTTACCACAATAGGCTAGATAGGTTCAAGGCTTGTGTTAAGCCATCTGTTACCACAATAGGCTAGATAGGTTGAAGGCCTGTGCTAAGCCACCTGTTACCACAATAACCTAGATAGGTTGAAGGCTTGTGTTAAGCCACCTGTTACCACAATAACCTAGATAGGTTGAAGGCCTGTGTTAAGCCACCTGTTACCACAATAGGCTAGATAGGTTCAAGGCTTGTGTTAAGCCACCTGTTACCACAATAGGCTAGATAGGTTCAAGGCTTGTGCTGAGCCACCTGTTACCACAATAACCTAGATAGGTTGAAGGCCTGTGTTAAGCCACCTGTTACCACAATAGGCTAGATAGGTTCAAGGCTTGTGTTAAGCCACCTGTTACCACAATAGGCTAGATAGGTTCAAGGCTTGTGTTAAGCCACCTGTTACCACAATAGGCTAGATAGGTTCAAGGCTTGTGTTAAGCCATCTGTTACCACAATAGGCTAGATAGGTTCAAGGCTTGTGCTAAGCCATCTGTTACCACAATAGGCTAGATAGGTTCAAGGCTTGTGTTAAGCCATCTGTTACCACAATAGGCTAGATAGGTTCAAGGCTTGTGTTAAGCCATCTGTTACCACAATAGGCTAGATAGGTTCAAGGCTTGTGCTGAGCCACCTGTTACCACAATAGGCTAGATAGGTTCAAGGCTTGTGCTGAGCCACCTGTTACCACAATAGGCTAGATAGGTTGAAGGCTTGTGCTGAGCCACCTGTCGCGGTCTGTAAGGGACGGGTCACCCCAGGGGCTCTCGGCTACTGTGAGCAACACAACTCATGGCACTCTGACTATATCAACTTCCATAGTGAACACCGGGAAATGGAACACCTTTTCACAATGATGCGAGGGCTGTTCTGTAGACTGGTTGTGCTGCATGGTGGGTTCACAACACTCTTCTTTTACTGTATGCAACAACTGTAAAATGTCCGGGTTCTTCTCCACATAGGACTCGACCACATCTTCGACATTGAAGTGGACATCCTGATTGACATAAACAAATGCCATGTTGCAGAGTCTCTGATCCTGTGGAGTGGCTTTCAGGTAGGTCTGGTACCTCTCCAGCACCATGTTGTACTGCCCAAAAACGTCTGCCTCGGCGTTCACACAGGGGATGGTTCCCAAAACTCTCAGAAGGCTTTGCACATTTGGGTAGAATGCGATGTCTGGGATTTTCAATGTTGCAAACACAGTTGTAGGTAAAATCCTCCTCTTGCTAGCATGTCTCCACTTCACCTCCCAGCAACCAAGTTCCTTGTAGAATGTGTCACGCCTGGCGAGGTTGTTCATGTTTGCGTCAGCCACTTTATTTCTTTGGATATTGAAATCATTATCAGCCATGTAAGATGGAACCAGCGAGAGCCATCTCAGGATTCGTACCATTTCAGTGCTGAACACTCTCTTCACCTCCGCAACAAGATACAGTAAGATATGCCTGCTCAGAGTCTCTCTATAAAAATCTTCCAAAGGAGTTTCAGTTCCATATGCATCGCCCGTCTCAGATGAGCCTTCCTCCGGCCTTGTGACTTCCACTCCTAGCTTCTTTGCGCGAACCACAGCATCAGAAAACCACTTTCTGTGGAAAATTGCAACCTCCTGCAGATGTTTGTTGACCAGCTTTAAAGCAGAAGAGATAGTGTACTGGAAGGTGCTGCTGGCTTTTTTCAGACTTGGATTGAGGATGCTCACGCAGCATAAGGTATTCTTTAGAACAACCAGGGTGATGATGAAATGGAAGTTCTTCAGGATTGGTTTTAGTGTCGCCATTTGCTCACAAATAGATGCATCTGCATTTGCAGCCGAACAAACCTCATTGATGCAGGCAAGAAATGGCTCAAGAATGTCCAACATAGTCTGGAAGGCATCAACACCATATTCCCAAGTGTTTTGACAGGCATCTATGATCCTGTCTACTTCACCTTTAAGATGGCCATATGATGACTTGATCTTCACCTCCAGTCTCTTCCAAAGATCTGGGAAAACTCTAAGCATTATGGCAACCTCCTCCACAGTATTCACAACCTTCTGAATAAAAGGTATGGGCATGGAGCGAATTAGCCACATATTAAAGGCATATGGGTCACATGGGGCTAACACTACCTGAGGAAACTCCAGCAGAATCCTGCTAGTAAGATCTTTCATCTTCTGACATAGACTGCCTGTGGTAAGGTAGGTGAGCCCTCGACAATGTTCCATCCTCAACCCCCACTTATTCCGGATTTCTGAGAGCAGCATGTAAAACAGACCTTCAGAATCTGCATCACAGGGCAGGAAACCCATTAGGTGTTTCTGAGGGAACCCAGCTACAGTGACAGATCTGATGAAAACTGGGATTTGATCTTTTCCCTCGATGTTGGTCACATCTTGCAGGAGGATTGAGAAAAAGCGTGCCAGCCGTAAACTGTTTCGGATCTCCTCTCGCATGAGCTTTTCGCTGAACTGGAGAACTTCTTTCTGATCAATTTTTTCAACACATACGGGGTTGAGAGACTGTTGTCCCTTGTGCCCTCCCATTGGCTCGTCTGAGGTGGGGTTTGCATCGTTTCCTATGCTGAATCCAGTAAAGGCAAGAGTCTCCTTAAAGTACATTTTAAGGATGTCCTTTGCTTTGCAGTTGGAGACATCTTCTGTCCTTTGGTCGTCTTGCTGCAAATCACAGGTTGAACTGTTCTCACCTGGTTCATCTTTCACAACAGATGGAGCATCATCTTCTAAAGCAAAGAGAATAACATGGACAGGAAATTGAAAAGGCGTTACTGGATAAATATTTTGAGTCATCTGTACGAAAATCCAATGAAAGGGATTATTATCCTTAAAAAACTGTCAACATGACAAATAAACTGTCAGAAAAAAATATTTACCAAACCAATCACCTTTAGCTTTCTTCAAAGGTGCATTTTCTGTCTCGGTCTAAATAAATGGAGAGGGTAAGACATTACAATATAACTAACATCAGGTTGACACCTATTAAATGTAGACAGGTATTAATGCAATTTAACTAGATAATATAACTAACATCAGGTTGACACCTATTAAATGTAGACAGGTATTAATGCAATTTAACTAGATAATATAACTAAAATCAGGTTAACACCTATTAAATGTAGACAGGTATTAATGCAATTTAACTAGATAATATAACTAACATCAGGTTAACACCTATTAAATGTAGACAGGTATTAATGCAATTTAACTAGATAATATAACTAACATCAGGTTGACACCTATTAAATGTAGACAGGTATTAATGCAATTTAACTAGATAATATAACTAACATCAGGTTAACACCTATTAAATGTAGACAGGTATTAATGCAATTTAATTAAATAATATAACTAACATCAGGTTAACACCTATTAAATGTAGACAGGTATTAATGCAATTTAACTAGATAATATAACTAACATCAGGTTAACACCTATTAAATGTAGACAGGTATTAATGCAATTTAACTAGATAATATAACTAACATCAGGTTGACACCTATTAAATGTAGACAGGTATTAATGCAATTTAACTAGATAATATAACTAACATCAGGTTAACACCTATTAAATGTAGACAGGTATTAATGCAATTTAACTAGATAATATAACTAACATCAGGTTAACACCTATTAAATGTAGACAGGTATTAATGCAATTTAACTAGATAATATAACTAACATCAGGTTGACACCTATTAAATGTAGACAGGTATTAATGCAATTTAACTAGATAATATAACTAACATCAGGTTAACACCTATTAAATGTAGACAGGTATTAATGCAATTTAACTAGACAATATAACTAACATCAGGTTGACACCTATTAAATGTAGACAGGTATTAATGCAATTTAACTAGATAATATAACTAACATCAGGTTAACACCTATTAAATGTAGACAGGTATTAATGCAATTTAACTAGATAATATAACTAACATCAGGTTGACACCTATTAAATGTAGACAGGTATTAATGCAATTTAACTAGATAATATAACTAACATCAGGTTAACACCTATTAAATGTAGACAGGTATTAATGCAATTTAACTAGATAATATAACTAACATCAGGTTGACACCTATTAAATGTAGACAGGTATTAATGCAATTTAACTAGATAATATAACTAACATCAGGTTAACACCTATTAAATGTAGACAGGTATTAATGCAATTTAACTAGATAATATAACTAACATCAGGTTAACACCTATTAAATGTAGACAGGTATTAATGCAATTTAACTAGATAATATAACTAACATCAGGTTGACACCTATTAAATGTAGACAGGTATTAATGCAATTTAACTAGATAATATAACTAACATCAGGTTGACACCTATTAAATGTAGACAGGTATTAATGCAATTTAACTAGATAATATAACTAACATCAGGTTGACACCTATTAAATGTAGACAGGTATTAATGCAATTTAACTAGATAATATAACTAACATCAGGTTGACACCTATTAAATGTAGACAGGTATTAATGCAATTTAACTAGATAATATAACTAACATCAGGTTGACACCTATTAAATGTAGACAGGTATTAATGCAATTTAACTAGATAATATAACTAACATCAGGTTGACACCTATTAAATGTAGACAGGTATTAATACAATTTAACTAGATAATATAACTAACATCAGGTTAACACCTATTAAATGTAGACAGGTATTAATGCAATTTAACTAGATAATATAACTAACATCAGGTTAACACCTATTAAATGTAGACAGGTATTAATGCAATTTAACTAGATAATACAACTAACATCAGGTTGACACCTATTAAATGTAGACAGGTATTAATGCAATTTAACTAGATAATATAACTAACATCAGGTTAACACCTATTAAATGTAGACAGGTATTAATGCAATTTAATTAAATAATATAACTAACATCAGGTTAACACCTATTAAATGTAGACAGGTATTAATGCAATTTAATTAAATAATATAACTAACAGCAGGTTAACATGACTAAACATTAAGTTATGACTTGATTTGGGACACTTACTGGTTCTCTTAGTCTCTTATTCTTGTTGTGGCCTGATGGACTGTTCAACTGTCTTGTAAAATCAAATATAGTAGGAATAGCACCCTCTTTCAAGGTTGTTCTTAAAGTACTCTGAAAAACAAACATAAATCCTTCTCAACATTGCATTATCACTGTGCTAACACCTGGACCACAGCTACAGCTAGTTTCCACATACTTATATGCATCCACTTTGTGTGCAACAAAATCACAATTTACAATCAACTTGATGCAAACAATGTACATTTGTTGTGCAAAAGTGCATTAATGCTGTGTGTGATCAAGGCATACGAAATGAAGCGAACATGCCATTTAATATTTGACAAGATATAAGTAGCACTATCCAATGACAAATTCACAGAAACACAATTCATGTCTCTGCCTTTGGAAACTGTTAAAATGAGCTATAAAGAGTAGCGCCGTTGAAACGAGCTATAAAGAGTAGCGCCGTTGAAACGAGCTATAAAGAGTAGCGCCGTTGAAACGAGCTATAAAGAGTAGCGCCGTTGAAACGAGCTATAAAGAGTAGCGCCGTTGAAACGAGCTATAAAGAGTAGCGCCGTTGAAACGAGCTATAAAGAGTAGCGCCGTTGAAATTAGTTATAACGATGCCCCTTAATGACAAGACATCTTTCACTCAAGTTTTCTTCACCCGTTAGATTGAAGAACCGGATTTATAGCTTAGTATCGAAAACATCAGAGCATTTAATAATAATTATATGTCACCATAGTGGTATAGTAAACATCAGAGCGTTTAATAATAATTATATGTCACCATAGTGGTATAGTAAACATCAGAGCGTTTAATAATAATTATATGTCACCATAGTGGTATAGTAAACATCAGAGCATTTAATAATAATTATATGTCACCATAGTGGTATAGTAAACATCAGAGCATTTAATAATAATTATATGTCACCATAGTGGTATAGTAAACATCAGAGCATTTAATAATAATTATATGTCACCATAGTGGTATAGTAAACATCACAGCATTTAATAATAATTATATGTCACCATAGTGGTATAGTAAACATCACAGCATTTAATAATAATTATATGTCACCATAGTGGTATAGTAAACATCACAGCATTTAATAATAATTATATGTCACCATAGTGGTATAGTAAACATCACAGCATTTAATAATAATTATATGTCACCATAGTGGTATAGTAAACATCACAGCATTTAATAATAATTATATGTCACCATAGTGGTATAGTAAACATCAGAGCATTTAATAATAATTATATGTCACCATAGTGGTATAGTAAACATCACAGCATTTAATAATAATTATATGTCACCATAGTGGTATAGTAAACATCACAGCATTTAATAATAATTATATGTCACCATAGTGGTATAGTAAACATCACAGCATTTAATAATAATTATATGTCACCATAGTGGTATAGTAAACATCACAGCATTTAATAATAATTATATGTCACCATAGTGGTATAGTAAACATCACAGCATTTAATAATAATTATATGTCACCATAGTGGTATAGTAAACATCACAGCATTTAATAATAATTATATGTCACCATAGTGGTATAGTAAACATCACAGCATTTAATAATAATTATATGTCACCATAGTGGTATAGTAAACATCACAGCATTTAATAATAATTATATGTCACCATAGTGGTATAGTAAACATCACAGCATTTAATAATAATTATATGTCACCATAGTGGTATAGTAAACATCACAGCATTTAATAATAATTATATGTCACCATAGTGGTATAGTAAACATCACAGCATTTAATAATAATTATATGTCACCATAGTGGTATAGTAAACATCACAGCATTTAATAATAATTATATGTCACCATAGTGGTATAGTAAACATCACAGCATTTAATAATAATTATATGTCACCATAGTGGTATAGTAAACATCAGAGCATTTAATAATAATTATATGTCACCATAGTGGTATAGTAAACATCACAGCATTTAATAATAATTATATGTCACCATAGTGGTATAGTAAACATCACAGCATTTAATAATAATTATATGTCACCATAGTGGTATAGTAAACATCACAGCATTTAATAATAATTATATGTCACCATAGTGGTATAGTAAACATCACAGCATTTAATAATAATTATATGTCACCATAGTGGTATAGTAAACATCACAGCATTTAATAATAATTATATGTCACCATAGTGGTATAGTAAACATCACAGCATTTAATAATAATTATATGTCACCATAGTGGTATAGTAAACATCACAGCATTTAATAATAATTATATGTCACCATAGTGGTATAGTAAACATCACAGCATTTAATAATAATTATATGTCACCATAGTGGTATAGTAAACATCACAGCATTTAATAATAATTATATGTCACCATAGTGGTATAGTAAACATCACAGCATTTAATAATAATTATATGTCACCATAGTGGTATAGTAAACATCACAGCATTTAATAATAATTATATGTCACCATAGTGGTATAGTAAACATCACAGCATTTAATAATAATTATATGTCACCATAGTGGTATAGTAAACATCACAGCATTTAATAATAATTATATGTCACCATAGTGGTATAGTAAACATCACAGCATTTAATAATAATTATATGTCACCATAGTGGTATAGTAAACATCACAGCATTTAATAATAATTACATTTCATTATAGCGGTTCTAGTAAACATCTAATTCATGGACAAATGCATATAGTGCTTCCTAAGTTGCACAGCGTTTAGAATTACATTATGGCTTTAAAGTAACATTGTAGTAAACACAGTGTAGTAGTATAGCACCAATCGGGCCATAAACTCACCACCTTTAGATGCTTCAACCCCACTATATTCCAACTATCCAATTAGACGCATGTCCATGTACTTGGTCTCTGTGTGTGCCAATCAAAGTAACTTAAAAATGCAGGTTCGCAGATGTGAAACAATTACCTCACCCACGTAAAAACAAAAGATATATATAAAAGTATACATACACATAGAGGCCCAGAGAAACCGCCTCTTACACACACAGCAACAAACGAACAGAATAAATGTTATGAATATGATCTAGAAACTAACAGGTCTATTTATTACCAGTAAGAAACCATTTCACTTGTTTCCCTCTATAAAACATGAATGTTTTCTTGGCTTGTGTTCCCTAAACTGGTTCAGACCAGAGTAAATAATACTTACATCAAGACAGATCAAGGAAGGCTCAAAATGATTTGCACAGATTTGGAAGGAATTGTGCAACTCCTCTAGTGTTTCTGACTCCAAGTCAGTTCGTTGACAATTATTCAACCATTGTTTACATCTGCAAGACAAAATTCCCAGGTTTAGATGTCAAGTTTCATATAGACAGACCAGCTCCTAGTCAATATTACAGACCTTGATAAACCAGGTCTAGCAGCATATCACAAGCAAAATCTATAGTCTTGTTACTCGACCCCTTTTACTACATAATCGGTAATATTTACAAAAAAATTAGCCCGGATAAAAAAGGAAGTAACGACAGCCAGTGTTAAACGCTACATCCCAAAAATTATTACAAAAACGGTTACTTTTAATGATCTACTTCTGCAAACATGAGCTCTAACAAGTTGATAAAGTTATAGCTTGTAGTCAAATAAACAGAAATGTTCCATCTGAGGTAATTGCATAGAAAATATGCATGGCGTACAGGCAAAGACTGACATGTTTAAATTTGTATTGGATGGAGTGAAGCATCAATGCCAAACACGTTCTGGCAATCCACAGGTCTACTGACTACCTGAGATGTCTACCACTGACAATGTGTAACTAAAAAATTAAGATAAATAATGGTAACTAAACAATGCGACCAATATTATTTTAATGAATGAATCCAAATGTTATTCTTTAGCTATAATCAATTTAACCCAGCCGTTAGTTGTATGGTTAAAGCAACACGTTGGGCTAATTATGCTCGGATATCAACAAGGCCACATTACTGATGGATAACGTTTAAGGTGTCAAGCACAAACATCAGGAGGGGGTGTTATCTTCTAGGTCATCAAAACAACTACTAGCACAGTAATGATATCAAATCCTAATTAGAGAATAAGAAAAGCTTGTACACTGTTCTGTATTATTATGTTGTATTATTTTCAGAACTGCAATAATACAATTGCTAAGATTTATTCTCTTGACACCACAAATTGTATTGAGCTTTATTTTTGTATTTTGATGTATGTTTAAATCCTGAATACATGAATGCAATTAATAAACAAATAATTACATAAAATGTAGACATCCTAACTGGAACAAGTTGGAATAAGAAAAATACATTTTCATAACTTTGAGGAGTGACCAATAATCACACTGTTACTAAAACAGACGTTTCATGAATTCTGAGATAAAATATATTAGACGGAGAAATAGCATGTAGCATTTGTGTAACTAACGTTAGCTGGTCAACAATCAACTGAACACAAGCGAGATGGTTAGCTAGCATGCTAGTACAGTATGGACGGGATCTGATTCAATGGAATAGCAAGCTACCTAGGATGCTAATGCTAATGAGAAGCTTTAAAAGTACAGTCAATAAGTGCGTATACACGGTTCAACCAACATATCTAGTGCACTCACCGCTCCCGGTCCAAAGGGAATGTGAAATATGGGACGTCTGGTTTATCTGAGTAGATATTACAGTTTGGTGCGGCGCATCGGTTGGGCATCTTCACTTCCATGGCGCATGCACTCACACTGGATTACAATAAGTCGGGCATTGTGCAATTATTCGCAAATACACTCGTGTTGAACCTTTAGTTCATATTTGGCACACAGTCTTCCAATTAACTTCGTAGCAAGGTAAGTTAATTATTTCATTGCGAAAAAGTTGATTTGTTGCCTGGTGTAGTTGCCCGAGTCAATGTTCATAAACCAGGAAGTACACCTTAACAAAGCGGAAATAGACACGCAACTCCGCGTGCCTTAGCTGTTCCAAACCCCGCCCATTTCTGAAATGCTTTTACTCATAAAGTGATTTTAAAAGTTACCCTACAACCATAGACTGTATAAAGTTACCCTACAACCATAGACTGTATAAAGTTACTCTACAACCATAGAATGTATAAAGTTACCCTACAACCATAGACTGTATAAAGTTACCCTACAACCATAGACTGTATAAAGTTACCCTACAACCATAGACTGTATAAAGTTACTCTACAACCATAGAATGTATAAAGTTACCCTACAACCATAGACTGTATAAAGTTACCCTACAACCATAGACTGTATAAAGTTACCCTACAACCATAGACTGTATAAAGTTACCCTACAACCATAGACTGTATAAAGTTACCCTACAACCATAGACTGTATAAAGTTACCCTACAACCATAGACTGTATAAAGTTACCCTACAACCATAGACTGTATAAAGTTACCCTAAAACCATAGACTGTATAAAGTTACCCTACAACCATAGACTGTATAAAGTTACCCTACAACCATAGACTGTATAAAGTTACCCTACAACCATAGACTGTATAAAGTTACCCTACAACCATAGACTGTATAAAGTTACCCTACAACCATAGACTGTATAAAGTTACCCTAAAACCATAGACTGTATAAAGTTACCCTACAACCATAGACTGTATAAAGTTACCCTACAACCATAGACTGTATAAAGTTACCCTACAACCATAGACTGTATAAAGTTACCCTACAACCATAGACTGTATAAAGTTACCCTACAACCATAGACTGTATAAAGTTACCCTACAACCATAGACTGTATAAAGTTACCCTACAACCATAGACTGTATAAAGTTACCCTAAAACCATAGACTGTATAAAGTTACCCTAAAACCATAGACTGTATGAAGTTACCCTACAACCATAGACTGTATGAAGTTACCCTACAACCATAGACTGTATAAAGTTACCCTACAACCATAGACTGTATAAAGTTACCCTACAACCATAGACTGTATAAAGTTACCCTAAAACCATAGACTGTATAAAGTTACCCTAAAACCATAGACTGTATAAAGTTACCCTAAAACCATAGACTGTATAAAGTTACCCTACAACCATAGACTGTATAAAGTTACCCTACAACCATAGACTGTATAAAGTTACCCTACAACCATAGACTGTATAAAGTTACCCTACAACCATAGACTGTATAAAGTTACCCTACAACCATAGACTGTATAAAGTTACCCTACAACCATAGACTGTATAAAGATAGCCTACAACACACCCCACTTTAATGCATAATCAAAAATGAAATCAAATAAAAACATAACGCTACATTTAAGAGAAATGGCTTAAATTTAGACCATGGGACCATGTTTAAACATTATGACACCAGATTCACATGTGTGTGTCAAATCAGTGTTGAAGGGCTGCCAATGTACTGATGCTGGCGTTCTTGAGTCAGTGTTTTTGCATGAGTGTTTTTGTATCCCAGTTGTTGCATGTTTTCAACACTGAAAGTACCAAACAATTTATGAGGCGTGACAAGATGGGCATTATATTTCTTTATGTACACTACTGGTCAAAAGTTAAGTTATAAAAATGGTATGCAGTTAAGCAATAAATTACCAGACATTAAAAAAGATCGTCAATCTCCAAAATAATCATGTACATTTGAGTTGTAAAATTGCTCTTTTCAGGGAACAAGTAATGAGTTCACAGGTTACATCAGTTCTGCAGAAAAATGGAAGTAGCCTTGAAAGTTAATGCCCACAATTCCCAACTTTTGATGATTACTTAAAAATGTAAATCTTTGTAAAAGCAGTGTTGGAACCGACTGTATTACTTCATAAGAATTATTTTGACATTATGTAATGTAAAATATAGTATACTGCATTTATACTGGTGAGAAAAATGTGTCAATTAGTACAGCTTCAAGAATAGACTGGTTAGAACTAAAACAGCCATCATAGCATTTCACAGTGTCATGCAATATCCTCTGGCGTTTGACTAGTTAGTCTGGAGCACCAAAATAAAAACTAAATATACTTCTAGACTATGTTAGAAATACCTTAGAGAAAAACAAAGCGGTAGGCTTCAAATCATGGAATATCCAGAACTGTCTACAGATTGAAACCTCATCAAGCTAGCTTGGGATGAACTGGGTAAAAGGGTAAAGGCAAACAAACCTACAAGTGCAACACATGTGTGGGAACTTGTGCAATAACGACAGGGAGAACTTTCAGAAAAATATTTGATTTGAATCGTCTAAAAAAACCACAATGAGTGTGTTTGGTCGTTACGTCTGCAAAACTTTGATTAAATTTTGTTGACAACAATTCCATGATATCTTTTTTTCTCTGTTGTTTATTTGTTTAAATTTTCCATTGCATTAAGGCATTTAAATGAGTACCTTTCAATGAGAAATCTCAATAAGATACGATACATACATTATTTACACTCTACCTTGAGCTTCGGAACATTTGAATGTATTTATATTTTTTTACAAAAATCAAATTGATTACAAGAAGATCAGTCTGAAATTGTAATTTACCCATCGAAAATGAATGCATCTACACCCAGTGCGATTGTGGGTTCAACAGACACAGGGTGTGTACATTGAAATGGTTGACACCCTATACAGTGCTGCCTATGCAAAAACAGACATATAGTATTCAAATGGTTGACACCCTATACAGTGCTGCCTATGCAAAAACAGACATATAGTATTCAAATGGTTGACACCCTATACAGTGCTGCCTATGCAAAAACAGACATATAGTATTCAAATGGTTGACACCCTATACAGTGCTGCCTATGCAAAAACAGACATATAGTATTCAAATGGTTGACACCCTATACAGTGCTGCCTATGCAAAAACAGACATATAGTATTCAAATGGTTGACACCCTATACAGTGCTGCCTATGCAAAAACAGACATATAGTATTCAAATGGTTGACACCCTATACAGTGCTGCCTATGCAAAAACAGACATATAGTATTCAAATGGTTGACACCCTATACAGTGCTGCCTATGCAAAAACAGACATATAGTATTCAAATGGTTGACACCCTATACAGTGCTGCCTATGCAAAAACAGACATATAGTATTCAAATGGTTGACACCCTATACAGTGCTGCCTATGCAAAAACAGACATATAGTATTCAAATGGTTGACACCCTATACAGTGCTGCCTATGCAAAAACAGACATATAGTATTCAAATGGTTGACACCCTATACAGTGCTGCCTATGCAAAAACAGACATATAGTATTCAAATGGTTGACACCCTATACAGTGCTGCCTATGCAAAAACAGACATATAGTATTCAAATGGTTGACACCCTATACAGTGCTGCCTATGCAAAAACAGACATATAGTATTCAAATGGTTGACACCCTATACAGTGCTGCCTATGCAAAAACAGACATATAGTATTCAAATGGTTGACACCCTATACAGTGCTGCCTATGCAAAAACAGACATATAGTATTCAAATGGTTGACACCCTATACAGTGCTGCCTATGCAAAAACAGACATATAGTATTCAAATGGTTGACACCCTATACAGTGCTGCCTATGCAAAAACAGACATATAGTATTCAAATGGTTGACACCCTATACAGTGCTGCCTATGCAAAAACAGACATATAGTATTCAAATGGTTGACACCCTATACAGTGCTGCCTATGCAAAAACAGACATATAGTATTCAAATGGTTGACACCCTATACAGTGCTGCCTATGCAAAAACAGACATATAGTATTCAAATGGTTGACACCCTATACAGTGCTGCCTATGCAAAAACAGACATATAGTATTCAAATGGTTGACACCCTATACAGTGCTGCCTATGCAAAAACAGACATATAGTATTCAAATGGTTGACACCCTATACAGTGCTGCCTATGCAAAAACAGACATATAGTATTCAAATGGTTGACACCCTATACAGTGCTGCCTATGCAAAAACAGACATATAGTATTCAAATGGTTGACACCCTATACAGTGCTGCCTATGCAAAAACAGACATATAGTATTCAAATGGTTGACACCCTATACAGTGCTGCCTATGCAAAAACAGACATATAGTATTCAAATGGTTGACACCCTATACAGTGCTGCCTATGCAAAAACAGACATATAGTATTCAAATGGTTGACACCCTATACAGTGCTGCCTATGCAAAAACAGACATATAGGCACAACAGCAATCTATTATTTACCATTAAACATTTAAATTTAGGTCAGCTCCAATCTCAAATGCTGGAAGAATCAAGTAATTTAGTCGGGTGGCTACTGTACTTTGCTCATACGGTCATGAATTAAATCTGATTTAACTTTCAGTCAGGATATTTCCTAATGTAACTATCAACCATAAAGTCAAGGTCATGTTGGGCATTATTATGTATGTTCAGAAAGGCCAAACTCTTGGATCTGTGTTTGTCAGGCGTGTTCTCCAGATACATCTGAAAGCGTTTACGAGAAGCATTACCAATGAGATCCTCACAACTAAGGATGGGTAAGTTACAGAGCACCCTCAAGAAGGCAAGCACATTAGGGAAGAACTTGACATCAGCCAGCTGCAGGGTTTCATGGACGGTGGAGGGGAGAGACACCTTGCCCCGGTGCTTCCACTTCACCCTCCAGCAGTGGAGCTCAGCAGGGAACGTATCTGCGTTGGGAAGATCTTTTCTGTACATCTCCACATTGTTCTCTTCAGACGTGTTGAACTTCAGCTGCCCCATGACAGCAGGGACGAGCGTCAGACATCTGAGGGCGTTCAGGTGGTTTTCAGAGAAGAGCTCGTTCAGCTCTTTGATGACGTGACTCACCACCGGAGCAGTCAGGTTATCTTTGAAATAGCTCTCAGGTTGAATCTCGGTTCCATTTTCAGGTCGATACATTCTCAAGAACAGCCTAGGAACCTTTACAGGGATATCTAATGCATTGGCTAGGTTGACAGCCTCTTCAAACCAGAACTCATGGTACACATCAATGTTATCTGAGACCTCGTTCAGAGAGTGTAACACAGCGGTTAAGCTGTTAGCAGCAAAATAGACATCCATCAGAGAACCTTGCAAGTTCTTGCCAAACGCTCTTGTGAATGACAAAGTGTTTTTCAGCACAAGCAAGGTTACAACAAACTCAAAATCAGCCAGTGCTTCAGTTATCTCCAAAGCATTCTGTGTGACTTGGTCACTCCACCTCAGATCTTCATTGTCCTGAACACTATCCATACAGAGCAGTAAGGATTCCAGTAGATCCACGGCCACCTCAAATGTGTCATGTTTCCCTGTCCAGTTGGTGCGGCAGGCTGCTTTCAGATCGTTGGCCTTCACTTCATTATCGTGGTAGAATATGGTTATGGCACTCTCCAACTCTGAGAGCAGAGAAGGGGACTCATTGAAAAGAGACTCAATCTTCTTAAAAGTAGACATGACAATCTGAACGCCTGTCAAAACCACTCCACTAGCCAATGAAATATTCAAGGCGCATGTTGATTTTGGGGTGTGCACTGCTGTCGGGTACTTCTCAGTGATTCTGGTTGCCATGGCTTTAATTTTGCTGGAATGCACCCCTGAGCTGGAATGGGCCTGTCCTCTGCAGAAGTCCATATTCAAACCCCATGTCTGTGTGATCTCCGTCAGCAGTCCCTCGGTCAGAGTCTGCTCATCTCCCTCAAATGGAAAGAATCCGACAAACTCCTCATGCAAACTGTTTGCCTGGTCTAGAAAACGCAGGAACACAGGGAGGTGACACTCGCCGGAGATCTCCACCACATCTTCAGTGAGTAATGAGAAAAAGCAACCCTCTCTGACGTCCTGTAAGAGCTCCTCACGTATGCATCTCTCACAGATCTCCATCATCTGCCTCTGCTGGGTGGGGGTACAGTATTCTGCATTCAAATTCAATGTATCAAACCTTTTTCTAAGAGCTTTGTCACTACCTGCATTCATTCGATACTCCAACAATGCGTTGAAGTTGCTTGGTGAGAGACATTTGTCTGCCTGCAAACCTTCAGCGTGTCTTGTCAAAGGTATGTTCTGCTTCCCCAAAACTACAAGAACTTCAAATAACGCTTTTAGGTATTCTCTGTGGTCCTTCTCATCAAAGGTCAAGTGTTGGGTGTTTGTCTCAAGGTCCTCTTTGTTCATGTTGGGTTGGTCCACCAAGTCCTCTGTAGGAAGAGGGGCAGCAATAAAAACATATCATTTCTGTAACATACTTCTGGTTCCTGGGACATAATGACCCACAATTCAAAGGGAAGGTCCTTTGATAATGGGCATTCAATGTCAAACTCTTACCATTTCATTACACAATTGGAACACTTGAAACTCACATTAGGTGTTTTGATCAGGCTTACCTGAACTCAGCATTTTAATACTATAACACTAGTAAATCTTGTCGGGACAAGATGTTGTCAGTCAACATATTTTCATCAATTTAGTCTACAATATGGGCAAATATATTGTCACCTGTCCTATATTCATTTACAGTGGGCAAAACTCTGACTTGTTGTAAACTTGTTCAAAACACCATAAGAAAGACCATATATCAAGTGGAAGTGAATATACTGTATGGGCAAAACAAACAGGATAATAACCAAAACATGTTTAGATTTCACCGCAAGGCATCATGGGCTATTTTAGGCTATAGTGTGCAGCTTGCCTTTCAGTAATTATGTTCTCAAATTTACTTTATAATTAATGCCGGACCCATAAACAACTTACTTTTCCTCTCTTTAATTTGACTTTCTTCATCTTTAATCTAAAATACAAAACAATGAACAGTTTAGAACATTACAAAAAACTATTGATTAAAATACATTGAGTATGTTATGCAGAATGCAGTTAATAACTTTATTTTAGACATGCACTTTGTCAAGCCTACTTGAGTCTTTGACACAATAAGGCAATACAGGATCAAGTGGGAAACAGAATGCAGCCTACATTTCAACAAAACAAAATGTATCCGGTATAGTTGGGCAATATAGTAAAACTGGAGAATCACAGTGAACCTGTGACTGCAGTGGCCAAAAATCTGTGTTTCTTTACTCTAGGATGGTCATTTAAAAATGCTCAGTGGGTCTAGTGACTGCCCAAAATTCTGGTAACATGTACCCAAAAATAGAGCAAATATTTTAGAGAAACACACTCTGTTACAGAAACAAAAGGTTACCTCCACTTACCAGCTTAATTCTCTTGCGTTGCAAACTGTGGGTATCATTGCAGTTGGTTGATGAATCAAAAATGGTTGGTATGCCATTGTCCTTCAATCTAGTTTGATAAGGATTCTTGAAATAAGAAAATAATGTTTGTTAGCTATCGAGGTACTGTGTTGTGTACACTGATTTTAATTGGGCTAAAGAGCAGACATAAAAACAACTTACTGTTTGACATATCATAGAAGGTTCAAAGTGTTTAGCACAAAGTCTGTAGTGTCTGTTCAGCTGGTCAGGTGTTTTATCTGCTAGATCCTGGCATTTACAGTTTTCAACCCACTGCTTACATCTGTGTATGACATACAATAGAGCAATTATTAGTCAAACATCTATAACATAATAATAATCATATTTTAACATTCTCCATAATATTTTTTCCATATCCTATATCCATATAGGTGCTGTGCAAACTCCAATAGGGAAACCCAGCTTTAATTACATCCTATATCCATACAGGTGCTGTGCAAACTCCAATAGGGAAACCCAGCTTTAATTCAATCCTATATCCATACAGGTGCTGTGCAAACTCCAATAAGGTAACCTAGCTTTAATTACATCCTATATCCATATAGGTGCTGTGCAAACTCCAATAGGGAAACCTAGCTTTAATTACATCCTATATCCATACAGGTGCTGTGCAAACTCCAATAGGGAAACCCAGCTTTAATTACATCCTATATCCATATAGGTGCTGTGCAAACTCCAATAAGGTAACCTAGCTTTAATTACATCCTATATCCATATAGGTGCTGTGCAAACTCCAATAGGGAAACCTAGCTTTAATTAGATCCTATATCCATACAGGTGCTGTGCAAACTCCAATAGGGAAACCCAGCTTTAATTCAATCCTATATCCATATAGGTGCTGTGCAAACTCCAATAGGGAAACATAGCTTTAGTTCAATCCTATATCCCTATAGCTAATCCTATAGCTTTAGCCATGCTAACTTACCGTTCAGGGTCTCTTGGAAACCGGAAAAACGGCGGCGACGGAAACTCGTTGCTTTTTATGATGCAATTTGGAGCAACGCAAAAGTTCGCCATTGTTTGGTTTATTTGGTTTGGATGTTGCAGAAGTACTATAATATATATGCATAAATGAATAGTAATGATGCGACGTAAAGCTGAACACAGACGCACCGTTAAGTTTTAAAATCAAAATACCACGTGATCCATGACGTCAGAGCTCGGTTAGATCACGTGTTTATTGAACTGAGCGTCAACAGATCCTAGAAACACTGACCTCTACTGGACATTGACCAATATACACATGTAGTTACAATAGCTGTCTGCAGGATACTTACTTAGATGTTTTTATTGCATGCATATCAATTGGACTTGTAAACTAATAAATAGCATTTTCATTTACATGATTGAGTATGCATTGCTACAAGCTATAGCAATGTGTATTTCATATTTAAATTCTATTGTCCTTTCAGAAGAACACGGTCACATTTAAAATCAAATTTAAATGGAATAAAGACCAATTATTTTGAAATGTTTCAAAACCATAATAATGTATTTTTCAAGGACTACCCCGTCATCTGTCCCCCGTCATGTCCCTCATACTTGTAACATTTCTGTGCAGTCTCTCAGCCAACTTTCATGAACAGATTCAAATGTAAAGAGCAGAAAAAGGGGCCAATGGTAACAAAGTAACAATAAAAAAATGTCTGAATGATTTATTCAAAGACCCAGTTGTCCTTGTAAACTGAGCTGCAGAACAGGAAGTGCTGGTGGACACCATGAGGCATAGCTGAGGTCAAATGTTAAACTGAGCTGCAGAACAGGAAGTGCTGGTGGACACCATGAGGCATAGCTGAGGTCAAATGTTAAACTGAGCTGCAGAACAGGAAGTGCTGGTGGACACCATGAGGCATAGCTGAGGTCAAATGTTAAACTGAGCTGCAGAACAGGAAGTGCTGGTGGACACCATGAGGCATAGCTGAGGTCAAATGTTAAACTGAGCTGCAGAACAGGAAGTGCTGGTGGACACCATGAGGCATAGCTGAGGTCAAATGTTAAACTGAGCTGTAGAACAGGAAGTGCTGGTGGACACCATGAGGCATAGCTGAGGTCAAATGTTAAACTGAGCTGCAGAACAGGAAGTGCTGGTGGACACCATGAGGCATAGCTGAGGTCAAATGTTAAACTGAGCTGCAGAACAGGAAGTGCTGGTGGACACCATGAGGCATAGCTGAGGTCAAATGTTAAACTGAGCTGTAGAACAGGAAGTGCTGGTGGACACCATGAGGCATAGCTGAGGTCAAATGTTAAACTGAGCGGCAGAACAGGAAGTGCTGGTGGACACCATGAGGCATAGCTGAGGTCAAATGTTAAACTGAGCTGTAGAACAGGAAGTGCTGGTGGACACCATGAGGCATAGCTGAGGTCAAATGTTAAACTGAGCTGTAGAACAGGAAGTGCTGGTGGACACCATGAGGCATAGCTGAGGTCAAATGTTAAACTGAGCTGTAGAACAGGAAGTGCTGGTGGACACCATGAGGCATAGCTGAGGTCAAATGTTAAACTGAGCTGTAGAACAGGAAGTGCTGGTGGACACCATGAGGCATAGCTGAGGTCAAATGTTAAACTGAGCTGCAGAACAGGAAGTGCTGGTGGACACCATGAGGCATAGCTGAGGTCAAATGTTAAACTGAGCTGCAGAACAGGAAGTGCTGGTGGACACCATGAGGCATAGCTGAGGTCAAATGTTAAACTGAGCTGTAGAACAGGAAGTGCTGGTGGACACCATGAGGCATAGCTGAGGTCAAATGTTAAACTGAGCTGCAGAACAGGAAGTGCTGGTGGACACCATGAGGCATAGCTGAGGTCAAATGTTAAACTGAGCTGTAGAACAGGAAGTGCTGGTGGACACCATGAGGCATAGCTGAGGTCAAATGTTAAACTGAGCTGTAGAACAGGAAGTGCTGGTGGACACCATGAGGCATAGCTGAGGTCAAATGTTAAACTGAGCTGTAGAACAGGAAGTGCTGGTGGACACCATGAGGCATAGCTGAGGTCAAATGTTAAACTGAGCTGCAGAACAGGAAGTGCTGGTGGACACCATGAGGCATAGCTGAGGTCAAATGTTAAACTGAGCTGTAGAACAGGAAGTGCTGGTGGACACCATGAGGCATAGCTGAGGTCAAATGTTAAACTGAGCTGCAGAACAGGAAGTGCTGGTGGACACCATGAGGCATAGCTGAGGTCAAATGTTAAACTGAGCTGCAGAACAGGAAGTGCTGGTGGACACCATGAGGCATAGCTGAGGTCAAATGTTAAACTGAGCTGCAGAACAGGAAGTGCTGGTGGACCCCATGAGGCATAGCTGAGGTCAAATGTTAAACTGAGCTGCAGAACAGGAAGTGCTGGTGGACACCATGAGGCATAGCTGAGGTCAAATGTTAAACTGAGCTGCAGAACAGGAAGTGCTGGTGGACACCATGAGGCATAGCTGAGGTCAAATGTTAAACTGAGCTGTAGAACAGGAAGTGCTGGTGGACACCATGAGGCATAGCTGAGGTCAAATGTTAAACTGAGCTGCAGAACAGGAAGTGCTGGTGGACACCATGAGGCATAGCTGAGGTCAAATGTTAAACTGAGCTGTAGAACAGGAAGTGCTGGTGGACACCATGAGGCATAGCTGAGGTCAAATGTTAAACTGAGCTGTAGAACAGGAAGTGCTGGTGGACACCATGAGGCATAGCTGAGGTCAAATGTTAAACTGAGCTGCAGAACAGGAAGTGCTGGTGGACACCATGAGGCATAGCTGAGGTCAAATGTTAAACTGAGCTGTAGAACAGGAAGTGCTGGTGGACACCATGAGGCATAGCTGAGGTCAAATGTTAAACTGAGCTGCAGAACAGGAAGTGCTGGTGGACACCATGAGGCATAGCTGAGGTCAAATGTTAAACTGAGCTGCAGAACAGGAAGTGCTGGTGGACACCATGAGGCATAGCTGAGGTCAAATGTTAAACTGAGCTGTAGAACAGGAAGTGCTGGTGGACACCATGAGGCATAGCTGAGGTCAAATGTTAAACTGAGCTGCAGAACAGGAAGTGCTGGTGGACACCATGAGGCATAGCTGAGGTCAAATGTTAAACTGAGCTGTAGAACAGGAAGTGCTGGTGGACACCATGAGGCATAGCTGAGGTCAAATGTTAAACTGAGCTGTAGAACAGGAAGTGCTGGTGGACACCATGAGGCATAGCTGAGGTCAAATGTTAAACTGAGCTGTAGAACAGGAAGTGCTGGTGGACACCATGAGGCATAGCTGAGGTCAAATGTTAAACTGAGCTGTAGAACAGGAAGTGCTGGTGGACACCATGAGGCATAGCTGAGGTCAAATGTTAAACTGAGCTGCAGAACAGGAAGTGCTGGTGGACACCATGAGGCATAGCTGAGGTCAAATGTTAAACTGAGCTGCAGAACAGGAAGTGCTGGTGGACACCATGAGGCATAGCTGAGGTCAAATGTTAAACTGAGCTGTAGAACAGGAAGTGCTGGTGGACACCATGAGGCATAGCTGAGGTCAAATGTTAAACTGAGCTGCAGAACAGGAAGTGCTGGTGGACACCATGAGGCATAGCTGAGGTCAAATGTTAAACTGAGCTGTAGAACAGGAAGTGCTGGTGGACACCATGAGGCATAGCTGAGGTCAAATGTTAAACTGAGCTGCAGAACAGGAAGTGCTGGTGGACACCATGAGGCATAGCTGAGGTCAAATGTTAAACTGAGCTGTAGAACAGGAAGTGCTGGTGGACACCATGAGGCATAGCTGAGGTCAAATGTTAAACTGAGCTGCAGAACAGGAAGTGCTGGTGGACACCATGAGGCATAGCTGAGGTCAAATGTTAAACTGAGCTGTAGAACAGGAAGTGCTGGTGGACACCATGAGGCATAGCTGAGGTCAAATGTTAAACTGAGCTGTAGAACAGGAAGTGCTGGTGGACACCATGAGGCATAGCTGAGGTCAAATGTTAAACTGAGCTGCAGAACAGGAAGTGCTGGTGGACACCATGAGGCATAGCTGAGGTCAAATGTTAAACTGAGCTGTAGAACAGGAAGTGCTGGTGGACACCATGAGGCATAGCTGAGGTCAAATGTTAAACTGAGCTGCAGAACAGGAAGTGCTGGTGGACACCATGAGGCATAGCTGAGGTCAAATGTTAAACTGAGCTGCAGAACAGGAAGTGCTGGTGGACACCATGAGGCATAGCTGAGGTCAAATGTTAAACTGAGCTGTAGAACAGGAAGTGCTGGTGGACACCATGAGGCATAGCTGAGGTCAAATGTTAAACTGAGCTGCAGAACAGGAAGTGCTGGTGGACACCATGAGGCATAGCTGAGGTCAAATGTTAAACTGAGCTGTAGAACAGGAAGTGCTGGTGGACACCATGAGGCATAGCTGAGGTCAAATGTTAAACTGAGCTGTAGAACAGGAAGTGCTGGTGGACACCATGAGGCATAGCTGAGGTCA
This sequence comes from Dallia pectoralis, assembly GCA_029465975.1. Lineage (NCBI taxonomy): Eukaryota > Metazoa > Chordata > Actinopteri > Esociformes > Umbridae > Dallia > Dallia pectoralis. Next base: position 15,519,868 of record CM055747.1, on the reverse strand, counting down.
AATGTTAAACTGAGCTGTAGAACAGGAAGTGCTGGTGGACACCATGAGGCATAGCTGAGGTCAAATGTTAAACTGAGCTGTAGAACAGGAAGTGCTGGTGGACACCATGAGGCATAGCTGAGGTCAAATGTTAAACTGAGCTGCAGAACAGGAAGTGCTGGTGGACACCATGAGGCATAGCTGAGGTCAAATGTTAAACTGAGCTGCAGAACAGGAAGTGCTGGTGGACACCATGAGGCATAGCTGAGGTCAAATGTTAAACTGAGCTGTAGAACAGGAAGTGCTGGTGGACACCATGAGGCATAGCTGAGGTCAAATGTTAAACTGAGCTGCAGAACAGGAAGTGCTGGTGGACACCATGAGGCATAGCTGAGGTCAAATGTTAAACTGAGCTGTAGAACAGGAAGTGCTGGTGGACACCATGAGGCATAGCTGAGGTCAAATGTTAAACTGAGCTGCAGAACAGGAAGTGCTGGTGGACACCATGAGGCATAGCTGAGGTCAAATGTTAAACTGAGCTGTAGAACAGGAAGTGCTGGTGGACACCATGAGGCATAGCTGAGGTCAAATGTTTTATGTGCCACCTCTTTCAACTCTGCTAAGCACCAAACACACCAAGAGTCCACTGTTGTAAAAAAAACATTTTGTAACTGAAATGAATGCAGGCAGACAGACGTATTGTACCACTTCCACTTTAAGCCTGATCACTTTGTTGTCTCTGATGATTAATAATGAAACTCAAATTGCGCGCTGTGACGGTTATACGTGTTTTATTCAGTTAAAACCTTAACGTGCAAGATTATTACATTGTTTTCCTTCATATTCTCCATAAACATGTTGTACAAAAAACAGTATTGTATTTAATATAGTAACAGTATTTATCAACACATTCACCTGAGTAATAGTAAGTGTAATGTTGTAGCAGTTCAATTGTTAGAACAACTTCATCATGAGACACCTCAAAGCAGTGTACAAACCACGCAGGCATCTAGTTTTAAAGCCATGAATGCATTAGGTCATGTAGTCTGGGAAAGACCACAAAGTCTGGATATTATAAAAACACGGCTTCCAACCAACCATGGGGGGATGACCTTGGAGAAAATAAATCTGTCAAATTATTAGCTAAACTAGGGTGATTAGAGGTGTGGGAGATATTACTGTCAATACTAAAACAAGTGCAGACCACACATGTTGGCAAACTGATAGATGTAACCAGAAGAAAGGGAATCTCACAATTTGTATTTTTGCCAAGCCTGGATGAAGGATATACATTTCAACTATGCATATGGAACGAAAAACGACAACTGGTGTCAACCATTGACATAGTAAGAATACTAAAAGCAGTCTGAGAAATGTTTCAAACAGTTTATTGTAGACATACAAATATTATACAAAATAAATGTTTTTCTATGGACAAATATTCAAATATATTTTCAGTTAGATTGACAGTCTTAGCAGAAAACATTAAGAACCTCACCACTAAAAACATCTGGTCATTAAATAAAACATCAAGAACCTCACCATTAAAAACATCTGCCTATTAAAAGTAGTTGGAGGGCTTTAAAATACATTCGCTGATCTCTTCTCACTCCAAAAGAGAACTTAGAAGGGATCAGCTAATTATTTGATTATAAATTACACAAAATGTCGACATGTTCACCGCCTAAACTCCATCTGTATTTTTTCCACTGACTAGGTAACCACATACAACAGGATTAAATGTACCACACAAGCGGCACACAAGCGGCACACAAGCGGCACACAAGCGGCACACAAGCGGCACACAAGCGGCACACAGTCTGGGTGGATTAGTATTATTAATCTGTTGTTACAAATTGTGATAACATGTGTTGCGTATGAAAAATTATAAAAGATAGCATGAAAAAAAACAATTCATAACGCCTTTTGTAAAGTGCTATTTACATATTCATCTTCAATGTTGATTTAGATCCTCTCTAGATCTTTGTGATGGTCAGGCAGGTCACTCAGAATGGCAGGGTTCCGCCTGAAGATGTAGGCGTTGGCATCATCATCCATGTTCACCAGCTCAGCCAGAGAGGAGACACAGGTGTCGTGGTCTGCCAGCATGCCAGGCAGGCGGCATGAATTACGCTGGATGCGGCTGGAACGACGGACTGGCGTCAGGAATTTCAGATCCTTGATGGTGCCTTTTCGTCTGGACCCACTTCCACATGCTCCACCATCAATTGTTCTCTTAACGCTAATGGAGAGATGAAGAGTAATGTACCGTTATTTATTATATTCTTTAAAACTGAGATTAGGTAGTGCTTTACCACAATAATCTCCAGCTTTGCTATAACTATATGCAAATGTTAACAGTTAAAACGATTATTTTAAAAACAGAACTAACCTTTGCAGGTATGGAGTGGTCTTCACACTGTATTTCACCATCGAGGCCCCCTCCACTTCAGCCGTTCTCTCCACCAGGCCGTAGTCACCATCAACTTCCTTAAAATGACATTTTCTTGTTTTCTGTTCAGCTGCTTCTCCTCCTACTTCACTATCCTTGTCTAAATCGTTGTTTGGCGTGCTCTCCATTTTCTCCTCACATTTGTAACTTTTCTCCTGTGGCTCTTCTAAAAAACAATAAAACACAAGTTATGTAATGTTACATAATAACGTTGCAATCCAGAAGGTTTTTAAATCAGGAAGGTAATTTTGTGAGCAGGGACATTTGACGTTTTCAGTTAAATCATTTCACTTTAACACGTACCATTTAAACATGCTGAGGGGGTAGTCATGGCCTCCAAAGCCTCACAAAGATTCACCACAACCTGTGAAAACATACACAATTCAAAGGTTGGGCCAAATAAAAAAAATAAAAAAACACTATAACAAAAAAAGTATCTTACATCATTCATACTGATCTCTGGGTCCACAGGAAGACAGTCTGTATCAGAGTTGTCAATCAGGTCCAGAGTTGTGTTCATTATCATTGGAGTTAAGGTGCAGGTCTTTGGCTCAGAGAAGACTGGGCTGTTTTCAGGCTGAGAAACAGGTTCAGGGTCAGCGATTATAGTCTCCTGTTGAATGACTTCTGGACGAATTTTAGGCTCTGGCTTCAGAACTTGTTTAGATCTTGGTGCAGAAGCTGATATTGGAGGCCTTTTCAGAATTTTACCCTTGGATGCCAGCCAATCTGCCAGCTTTGCCCTGGGAATCAAAGATAAAAAAGTGAAAGACATATTTGAGGACATAAGTCAAAGGAATCTGTATTTTTTGGAATATAGAACAATGAAATGACAAACCTCCGTTCTTCAGCGGTGTCAGTGTGAGCCCTGTACTGGCTTAAGCTGCTGAAACATGGAGGTTTGTGGACCTTCTTGTCCATTGCAACAGTCTTCGTCAGCTTGGTACTCTGGGGCTTATTGACCTTGGATCTCACAGCAGACGTAGTGGAGCTTGGGCAAGCTGCAGTAAACAGAACAGTTCTAGCAGGAGGAACTGCAGAACGAGAGCCTGTGGGACGTCCGGAGGATGGGACCAGACACCTTGAGACGGGAGGAGGTCCATCAGAAACAGACTTGGATCTTGAGGGTTGACTGGATTGAGCGGTCTTAAACAGGCCACGGACAGGCATGTCAGAAACAGATTTGGACCTGACAGTAGAGGCGTTTCCAGGGTTTTGGCTTTCAGCTTTGGGCACTGAGGTTTTTGTTGCTTTACTTGCTCCCTCCAGGCCACCTGGCTTCCTAAACGAGCTGATTTTAGATTGGACAACTTTGCCTTTGTAGGTGCCAGGCACCGGTTTAGTTGGGACAGTTGCAGGACGTTTAGTGGTGTCTGCAACCTGTTTTTTCTGTCGTTCAGCCTGTTTGGTTAGAAAGGCTTGACTGAGAGTGTGTCGTCTCTTTAAATCATCAGCGACTGGCACCTTTACATCCTTTCGTTCAGTCTTGCCCTCTGATGCACCGTCCTTTCCCAAATCCACTCTTTTACGCGATGATGGAGCTGCCAGTGTTTTAGTCGGAACCGCTCGGAGGGACTTACTGGGTCCACTGCATGGTTTGGCATTCTCCTTGTTATGCTGGACAACAGTGGACAGGATAAAGAAATAAGACAAAATAAATTTGTTGTGGTGGCAGAATTTGGATGAGAAAAATAATTACATAAATAAAGCTATATCACCTTTTTGATCTTTCTTGTAATGGTATCCATTTTCTTTGAAAGAGCTTTGAGCCAAGATACAACGAAAACTGAAAAATAATGAACAGAAAGGAATTAGGAATACATTTCAGCTAGTCATGGGCAGAAATATAGGATATAGTGATGACTCTGCCCAAATATTAAGATTTGTTAGAGCAGTCAGACCTAACATTTCGCGAATACGTTCATGCAACCAGTGAATAAAGCAATTAGAGACTTGTGGGTGTGGTATATGGCCAAAATACAAAGGCTAAGAGATGTTTTTAAGCACGACGCAACACTGAGTGCCTGGACAGCAATTAGCCCTCTATATTCACACAATAACACACACATTAGTTGGGTAATTGCAATTATAAACTAGTTACTAATGCAGTAAAAGTGATGTCATGCCTGTGGAATACCGTATCATATGCCACTACTATTTGCATTCAGCATTTAAAGCAACCAGTTTATTATAACTGGGTACATGCATCCAGATGGACTAACACAGTGGTAGAACTGGGTACATGCACCCAGATGGACTAACACAGTGGTAGAACTGGGTACATGCATCCAGATGGACTAACACAGTGGTAGAACTGGGTAGATGCACCCAGATGGACTAACACAGTGGTAGAACTGGGTACATGCATCCAGATGGACTAACACAGTGGTAGAACTGGGTACATACATCCAGATGGACTAACACAGTGGTAGAACTGGGTACATGCATCCAGATGGACTAACACAGGAGTAGAACTGGGTACATGCATCCAGATGGACTAACACAGTGGTAGAACTGGGTACATACATCCAGATGGACTAACACAGTGGTAGAACTGGGTACATGCATCCAGATGGACTAACACAGTGGTAGAACTGGGTACATGCATCCAGATGGACTAACACAGTGGTAGAACTGGGTACATACATCCAGATGGACTAACACAGTGGTAGAACTGGGTACATGCATCCAGATGGACTAACACAGTGGTAGAACTGGGTACATGCATCCAGATGGACTAACACAGTGGTAGAACTGGGTACATGCATCCAGATGGACTAACACAGTGGTAGAACTGGTTACATGCACCCAGATGGACTAACACAGTGGTAGAACTGGGTACATGCATCCAGATGGACTAACACAGTGGTAGAACTGGGTACATGCATCCAGATGGACTAACACAGTGGTAGAACTGGGTACATGCATCCAGATGGACTAACACAGGAGTAGAACTGGGTACATGCATCCAGATGGACTAACACAGTGGTAGAACTGGGTACATGCATCCAGATGGACTAACACAGTGGTAGAACGGGGTACATGCATCCAGATGGACTAACACAGGAGTAGAACTGGGTACATGCATCCAGATGGACTAACACAGTGGTAGAACTGGGTACATACATCCAGATGGACTAACACAGTGGTAGAACTGGGTACATACAACCAGATGGACTAACACAGTGGTAGAACTGGGTACATGCATCCAGATGGACTAACACAGTGGTAGAACGGGGTACATGCATCCAGATGGACTAACACAGGAGTAGAACTGGGTACATGCATCCAGATGGACTAACACAGTGGTAGAACTGGGTACATGCACCCAGATGGACTAACACAGTGGTAGAACTGGGTACATGCATCCAGATGGACTAACACAGTGGTAGAACTGGGTACATGCATCCAGATGGACTAACACAGTGGTAGAACTGGGTACATGCATCCAGATGGACTAACACAGTGGTAGAACTGGGTACATGCATCCATATGGACTAACACAGTGGTAGAACTGGGTACATGCATCCAGATGGACTAACGCAGTGGTAGAACTGGGTACATGCATCCAGATGGACTAACACAGTGGTAGAACTGGGTACATGCATCCAGATGGACTAACACAGTGGTAGAACTGGGTACATGCATCCAGATGGACTAACGCAGTGGTAGAACTGGGTACATGCATCCAGATGGACTAACACAGTGGTAGAACTGGGTACATGCATCCAGATGGACTAACACAGTGGTAGAACTGGGTACATGCATCCAGATGGACTAACGCAGTGGTAGAACTGGGTACATGCATCCAGATGGACTAACACAGTGGTAGAACTGGGTACATGCATCCAGATGGACTAACACAGTGGTAGAACTGGTTACATGCACCCAGATGGACTAACACAGTGGTAGAACTGGGTACATGCATCCAGATGGACTAACACAGTGGTAGAACTGGGTACATGCATCCAGATGGACTAACGCAGTGGTAGAACTGGGTACATGCATCCAGATGGACTAACACAGTGGTAGAACTGGGTACATGCATCCAGATGGACTAACACAGTGGTAGAACTGGGTACATGCATCCAGATGGACTAACGCAGTGGTAGAACTGGGTACATGCATCCAGATGGACTAACACAGTGGTAGAACTGGGTACATGCATCCAGATGGACTAACACAGTGGTAGAACTGGGTACATGCATCCAGATGGACTAACACAGTGGTAGAACTGGGTACATACATCCAGATGGACTAACACAGGAGTAGAACTGGGTACATACATCCAGATGGACTAACACAGTGGTAGAACTGGGTACATGCATCCAGATGGCTCGATAGTTCTGGAAACTGGCCACATATTAATTCAACTGAACAAACATCTGAACGGAACATCTAAATACAAGCATGCTTGATTTATGATTCAAAAGCTTAAATTAAATAAATCTTTTCCATATCCAAACACATTGTGTTGAATGTGAAATCACAGGTGTGGAAACTTGTAGTCTGTGTTTTAGTTTTTATAGTCATGTTTAATGATTGTCCTGCAGTACACGGTCACTATTCATGTGATTAGTATCGCAGCTGACAACCTATATACGTTTACACGGTTTACATTAAGGATTATAAAGCGTAATTAAATATGTTTAAATGTTACTTACTGTGTCAGGCAGCTAAAGGCAACCAGATACACGACCAGATGACCAGATAACACGACCAGATGACCAGATAACACGACCAGATGACCAGATACACGACCAGATGACCAGATACACGACCAGATAACACGACCAGTTAACACGACCAGATGACCAGATGACACGACCAGATGACACGACCAGATGACACGACCAGATGACCAGATGACACGACCAGATGACACGACCAGATGACCAGATGACACGACCAGATGACCAGATGACACGACCAGATGACCAGATACACGACCAGATAACACGACCAGATGACCAGATGACACGACCAGATGACACGACCAGATAACACGACCAGATGACCAGATAACACGACCAGATGACCAGATGACCAGATAACACGACCAGATGACCAGATGACACGACCAGATGACACGACCAGATGACACGACCAGATGACCAGATGACACGACCAGATGACACGACCAGATGACCAGATGACACGACCAGATGACCAGATACACGACCAGATAACACGACCAGTTAACACGACCAGATGACCAGATGACACGACCAGATGACACGACCAGATAACACGACCAGATGACCAGATAACACGACCAGATGACCAGATGACCAGATAACACGACCAGATGACCAGATGACACGACCAGATGACACGACCAGATGACACGACCAGATGACCAGATGACACGACCAGATGACACGACCAGATGACCAGATGACACGACCAGATGACCAGATACACGACCAGATAACACGACCAGTTAACACGACCAGATGACCAGATGACACGACCAGATGACACGACCAGATAACACGACCAGATGACCAGATAACACGACCAGATGACCAGATGACCAGATAACACGACCAGATGACCAGATAACACGACCAGATAACACGACCAGTTAACACGACCAGTTAACACGACCAGTTAACACGACCAGTTAACACGACCAGATGACACGACCAGTTAACACGACCAGATGACACGACCAGATGACCAGATAACACGACCAGATGACCAGATAACACGACCAGATGACCAGATACACGACCAGATGACCAGATAACACGACCACAGACCTCAAACTCTGACTGACACAAACCCACTTAATTCTCGCGCTGCATTGTGCAAACGAAACAATACTATGTCAGGATTGGTCGAGAGTTTGTAGGGAAACAAATCAATCTAGCCAATAGAATGCCTTTAAAGGCGGTCATGTGACCATCTGGCGGTAGGGCGTGTCCATGTGGGGTGTGTTCCTTCATTCAAACTAAACGTTTGCGTTTTAAATAAACCGTGAAACGTGATGTCTGTTGGACATGTATGGGCAGGTCCGGAGCACGTTCAGTTACGGGTTCCGTACATATTTTTATTTCAAGGGAATGAATAGACCACTGATAGGACAAGCGGTGGTACTGTTTGAATGTTTGAACCATAATAGAATTCCCTAAATACTGTCTGGTTGCCACACCCAGATAGGAGAACAGTGTGCACTGATTATATAATGTACCACAATGTAATACAGATAATCTGTGCCGCTGGATTGATTTAACTCAATTAAAAAAGCAACAGTATCATCAGTGCCAATTAGACATCATGTGAAGTTTCCGTCATATAATGTTAATAAACAAATTCTGTATTCTGAACTAAATCCATCATTTCCTCCCAGCCTTGTGTCAGTAAGCTAAAGTACACTAACAAGTGTTTAGAAAAGTTAAATACGCTGACAAGTTACACATGCTGTAAAAACAATATTTAGGATAATTACAAAAAAAGAGATGTAAACATCACAAACATCTCATACATAATTAACTGAATGTTTTCTGAGTTAAACAAAATTAGTAACATGTCAATTGTTTGCAATTGGGAAAATAGTAAGACAGTTCAAGTCTAAGAACTTTTTCACTTTCAACATGTCCTATAACATGAACCATTTAATTGAAAAATCTACTGAAATCTTTGAGGTAAGAAAATTAAAATAAAAACCTGGTTGCATAAGTGTGCACACCCTCTTATAATTGGGGATGTGGCTGTGTTCAGAATTAACCAATCACATTCAAACTCATGTTAAATAGAAGTCATTACACACCTGCCATCATTTAAAGTGACTCTAAATAATCACAAATGAAGGTCAGCTGTTCCAGTGGGATTTTCCTGACATGTTCTTAGTTGCATCATGTGAGAAACATGTGACTGAAACAAAATACTCGGGAGGGATGAAGAGAAATGTGTGAATTGACAAATATTTTGGGTCATGTTAACAAATGTTTGACATATTTACTGAAATGTCATGGATACCTCAGTTAAAGTTCTCCAAGTTAGGCAGAAAATGTTGTAATGTGAATAATGTGATGTAATTAAGGCTGCTTTTTGCTAATGGCAGGAATATGGTACCTGATTGGATTTGCCAGCAATACTCATTCATCAATCACAGAACCAGCATGATGTTGGGTACAGCCATACTGACACCAACTACTAACGGAAACCTGGACACGTCTAGCTTGAAGTAAGGGAGAGATGGGAGAGAAATGGAGAGATAGATTGAGAGATAGATGGGAGAGAGCAGTGGAGAGAGATCAATGGAGAGAGATAGATGGAGAGAAAGATGGAGAGATAGATGGAGAGCGATGAACTTAAACTGTATTGTAAATACTCACCACTCTTTTTTGCTAAATTCTTCACGCATCCAATCATTGGGCCTCATTCACCAATAACTTCCTAGGAATTCTCTTAACTTTGTTCTTAACAAACTTTCTAAGATAAGTCTATGACATGTTCTTAAACAACAGAACTGTTCTCCCCTGTGTTCTTAGAATTGATGAATCGCCCCGCAAATTCCCATATATGGACATGACACTTCAGGGCCGTGCGCAAGAAATTTGGAAACTTCTCTACGACGCTTTCCAGTGAGATCTGTGTCTCCAGCAGCACCTTGTTCCAGGTGAATTCCCACAGAACTGTTCTGCCTAATATAAGAGTCATGTGCACCTCCTGGAAGCAGGAGATCACGTTCACGTTTAGCTAAGAATAAATCCAAGAAAACATTAGTGAATGTCAAAATCTCGTTAAAAGTGCATAAGTGAGATCAAATGTAATGTAAACCCAGGTGTAAATGCCATCTTGAATGAATTGATCAAATGTAATGTAAACCCAGGTGTAAATGCCTCCTTGAATGAATTGATCAAATGTAATGTAAACCCAGGTGTAAATGCCTTCTTGAATGTATTGATCAAATGTAATGTAAACCCAGGTGTAAATGCCTCCTTGAATGAATTGATCAAATGTAATGTAAACCCAGGTGTAAATGCCTTCTTGAATGAATTGATCAAATGTAATGTAAACCCAGGTGTAAATGCCATCTTGATCGAGCATTATTATATGGAATCTTGAATATTAGTAATTCAACTTATTTTAAAAACCAACATGCAGGTAAAATACTTTGCTTTTATTCTCTTTTTTTCATAGCTTTTCTTTTTTAACAAATACATCAAGTACATCCATAACAACACAGGTCTGATCCTCCATTTGTTTGTTTGTTTACATCTAACCACTTTTTACAAATTTGTGTACAAAACAATAATTTACATCCTATAGAATTCTAGGTACACTGAACTATACAACAAATTAATGATGAAATAAATATAAAAACAATGATCACAGGGTTTAGGAGCCAGAGTACAAATCTAACGGCCGTCTTTACATGTTGCAGCCAACTTTAGTTGCAATCAGATGTTCAGGTGAGGGAAGTGTTGTGGTCATAAAGGCCAGCGGTACCAGGTGTACAGGAAACCAGCGGTACCAGGTGTACAGAGGGTCAGCGGTACCAGGTGTACAGAGGGTCAGCGGTACCAGGTGTACAGAGGGTCAGCGGTACCAGGTGTACAGAGGGTCAGCGGTACCAGGTGTACAGAGGGTCAGCGGTACCAGGTGTACAGAGGGTCAGCGGTACCAGGTGTACAGGGGGTCAGCGGTACCAGGTGTACAGGGGGTCAGCGGTACCAGGTGTACAGGGGGTCAGCGGTACCAGGTGTACAGAGGGTCAGCGGTACCAGGTGTACAGGAGGCCAGCGGTACCAGGTGTACAGGAGGCCAGCGGTACCAGGTGTACAGGGGGTCAGCGGTACCAGGTGTACAGAGGGTCAGCGGTACCAGGTGTACAGAGGGTCAGCGGTACCAGGTGTACAGAGGGTCAGCGGTACCAGGTGTACAGAGGGTCAGCGGTACCAGGTGTACAGAGGGTCAGCGGTACCAGGTGTACAGGGGGTCAGCGGTACCAGGTGTACAGGGGGTCAGCGGTACCAGGTGTACAGGGTCCTGACCAGTATAGACCTACAGTCAGCTCTCAGATAATCCAGCTCATTAAAGGTTAAATAATCTGCAGAGTGTGGGTGGGGCTTGTAGGTTGTCATAACAACCACTTACTTGTTGGACCCCAGCACACCCAGACCACTGCACAGAGTGTGGGTGGAGCTTGTGGGTTGTCATAACGACCACATCAGGACCCCAGCACACCCGGGTCACAAGCGTCCTCATCTAGCATCGTGCCATTAAGAGCATAACCTCCCAGGTTTCACCACTGACCTATCAGGCACTCAACTGTTTGAGGCGCTGTCCATGACGGATAGATATGATGACACGGAGCACCAGGAAGCACCAGGAAGCACAAGCGATGCATTGGTGTAACATCTTGACTGACACATCCTTCAAAACAGGCATTCACACAAGCAGGCATTCACACAAGCAGGCACTCATCAACAGACAGCACAATCTCTCTGCGTCTCGGCGTTCAAAGCATCTGGTCCATAAATTCATGATTACTGTATTCAGGAAAACAAAATTGGCAAGTGCTGTTACAATTGAGTTCATCTTGACCACTCACGGTAAAATACAAACAACATGTAGATCTCGTTTTGCACAAGTTGTGTGTCAACAAAAACAAGCTGGATTTAAAATCGACACTTAAATAAAGGACTATTTGTTGGCTGTGGAGTAAAAACAACGAATATACAAAGACTTCCGAGAGACCAAGTCGCCTGCATTCTGCCATGCACACTGTCACCAGTAGGGGGCCATGCAGATAAAGTGCATGTCGTTACAGAGCTGTGTCACCTGATGCCAGAGGCCTCACTCCAATATATACATCCAATATCAGTTGCAGAAAGGTTGGCTTGAGTCAATGGGGTAAAACTAGAGAACAGAAGACCTGTTCCCTGTTAACGGGGACACACACACACACACACACACACACACACACAGTGTTTATGTGGTGTTATGAGTAATGTGCACCACTAGGGGTCACTCTGCCTGCATCAAGTCCTTGTGGTGACGTGCGATATGTTGGTTCTTCTCCGAGGGTCTCCGGAAACCCTTGGAGCAGATCTCACAGCGATGGGGATAGTCTTTCGTGTGAATAGAGATCACATGGCGCTTAAAGCCTGAGGCATCCCCACTGCTGTAATCACAGTACTGGCACTGGTATACCCTCCTCTCCTTGGGTCCCCTGGCCATGCCCGCAGCACTAGAGCTAGCGCCTGGCACCAACAGCGGCTTTTTCACTGCCGGTGCACTTGGGGGGGGCGCGGCCGGGGAGGGCCCAGATGAAGTCCTTTTAGGCTCGCTCTTCTCGGGAGAGGCCTGTGGCTCCTTGGTGTGGACAGACAGGATGTGTCGACTGAGCACGAACGGGTCAGCGATCTTGAAATTGCAGTGACGGCACTGGTGCAGTTTCTTGGCCCGGTGAGATGTGGAGTGCTTCTTCAGCTCAGATGGCCGGTGAAACCCTTTCTGGCAGACGGCACATTTGTGGGGGTATTCTTTGGTGTGCACCGAGATCACGTGGCGTTTCAGGTCACTGGAGTTGGAGCTCTTGTGCTCACAATGGACACACTGGTGGGTCTTGGCCTCCTCGTGAGTCAGTGCGTGCTGCAGAAGCTCCTCCTCTTCGGCAAACGTCTGGAAGCAGCGTTCGCACTTGAACGGCATGTCCTTGCTGTGCTTGGTCTTCACGTGCGTCTTCAGGTTTGAGGAATCGGCCGACTTGTATTTGCAGTAGAGGCAGGAGTACGGTTTCTCTCCCGTGTGCGTGCGCATGTGTTTCTTCAGCTCAGATGGGTGCCTGAAGCCCTTGCCACATTCCACACAGATGTGAGGGAAGCTCTTGCTGTGGACGGCCAGCAGGTGACGGTTCAACAGACCTTGTTCGGCTGTTTCGTACTCGCAGAACTTGCACTTGTGCATCTTGTTGGCCTGGGAAGGCACCGGGCTCTTGGGCTCACGGTGGTGGTGCTGCAGTCGATGTGAAAACAGCGCCGCCTGCTGGTGGAACTCCTTACCGCAGACCTCACACTCAAACGGTGCCTTGATGCTTAGTGTATGGACCTCCATGTGGTTGTGAAGGCTGGCCTTCTTGTTGGTGGTGAAGTCACAGTCCGTGCACTGGTACTTCTTCCTGGTCAAAACGTCCTGGTGGTGGTTTTTGGTGTGGCGCTTCAGGAAGCCTCGTGACTTGAACTTCTTGCCGCAGAGCATGCAGGGATACACTGTCAGAGGCTGGCCGTACGGACCAATGATGATGGCTGGAATGACAAACAGTAGACAGGATTAGAACAAACAGTAGACTAGATTAGGACAAACAGTAGACTAGATTAGAACAAACAGAAGACTAGATTAGGACAAACAGTAGACTAGATTAGAACAAACAGAAGACTAGATTAGGACTAACAGAAGACTAGATTAGAACAAACAGAAGACTAGATTAGGACTAACAGTAGACTAGATTAGAACAAACAGTAGACTAGATCAGAACAAACAGAAGACTAGATTAGAACAAACAGAAGACTAGATTAGAACAAACAGAAGACTAGATTAGAACAAACAGTAGACTAGATTAGAACAAACAGTAGACTAGATTAGAACAAACAGTAGACTAGATTAGGACAAACAGAAGACTAGATTAGGACAAACAGAAGACTAGATTAGGACTAACAGTAAACTAGATTAAAACAAACAGGAGACTAGATTAAAACAAACAGGAGACTAGATTAGGACTAACAGAAGACTAGATTAGAACAAACAGAAGACTAGATTAGAACAAACAGAAGACTAGATTAGAACAAACAGTAGACTAGATTAGAACAGTGACCCAGCCTATGAGATGAGGCGTTCATCAGTGACCCAGCCTATGAGATGAGGTGTTCCTCAGTGACCCAGCCTATGAGATGAGGTGTTCCTCAGTGACCCAGCCTATGAGATGAGGTGTTCCTCAGTGACCCAGCCTATGAGATGAGGTGTTCCTCAGTGACCCAGCCTATGAGATGAGGTGTTCCTCAGTGACCCAGCCTATGAGATGAGGTGTTCCTCAGTGACCCAGCCTATGAGATGAGGTGTTTATCAGTGACCCAGCCTGAGTCAGGTAAACCCCAGCTTGTGGTTGCGTACCAGTCTGAACCTGCCGAGGCTCGGCCCTGATTCTCTTGTTCTTGTTCCGTTGCCTGTTGATCTTATCCACTCCGTCGGACTCATCAATGTGCAGCAGAGCGCTAGCAGCTCCGTTCCTGTTCTCACAGGTCTCACTGTCCTCAGAACCTGGGATCCCAAAGACAACGTTTAATGTGTAGAGTGCGTAGAGTGTTTAAGCTCAACATATGAGTGTGTTACTGACCGTACACTGCTGTACATATGAGTGTGTTACTGACCGTAGCCGCAGTACATATGAGTGTGTTACTGACCGTAGCTGCTGTACATATGAGTGTGTTACTGACCGTAGCCGCTGTACATATGAGTGTGTTACTGACCGTAGCCGCTGTACATATGAGTGTGTTACTGACCGTAGCTGCTGTACATATGAGTGTGTTACTGACCGTACGCCGCTGTACATATGAGTGTGTTACTGACCGTACGCCGCTGTACATATGAGTGAATTACTGACCGTATGCTGCTGTACATATGAGTGGGTTACTGACCGTACGCTGCTGTACATATGAGTGTGTTACTGACGTACGCCGCTGTACATATGAGTGTGTTACTGACCGTACGCCGCTGTACATATGAGTGGGTTACTGACCGTACGCTGCTGTACATATGAGTGAATTACTGACCGTATGCTGCTGTACATATGAGTGAATTACTGACTGTATGCTGCTGTACATATGAGTGTGTTACTGACCGTACGCTGCTGTACATATGAGTGTGTTACTGACCGTACGCTGCTGTACATATGAGTGTGTTACTGACCGTACGCTGCTGTACATATGAGTGTGTTACTGACGTACGCCGCTGTACATATGAGTGTGTTACTGACCGTACGCCGCTGTACATATGAGTGGGTTACTGACCGTATGCTGCTGTACATATGAGTGTGTTACTGACCGTACGCTGCTGTACATACGAGTGTGTTACTGACCGTATGCTGCTGTACATATGAGTGTGTTACTGACCGTAGGCCGCTGTACATATGAGTGTGTTAATGACCATACGCTGCTGTACATACGAGTGTGTTACTGACCATACGCTGCTGTACATACGAGTGTGTTACTGACCGTATGCTGCCGCCCAGGCCACAGGCATAAAGTCCTTGCTGAGAGCTGTGCTGTCGTATGAACGTTCGTGCGCCACTGGTTCCTCTCCTCCCACAACCACCTCCATGTAAACCTCGTCAGATATCTTTGACGCACCTGCGAGAAAAAACATTTCACACAGGTGCCCAAGCTGCCAACAACAGTTTTACAGCCTAATAACCTTACCTGTGCACACAGGTGCCCAAGCTGTGCCCAACCCTATATAAACGTGGGACGGGGTTGAACCCCTTGGCTACACCACACACTCTCTTACCACACATTGGCTACACCACACACTCTCTTACCACACCTTGGCTACACCACACACTCTTACCACACACTTTCTTACCACACATTGGCTACACCACACACTCCCTTACCAGACATTGGCTACACCACACACTCTCTTACCACACCTTGGCTACACCACACACTCTCTTACCACACCTTGGCTACACCACACACTCCCTTACCACACATTGGCTACACCACACACTCCCTTACCACACATTGGCTACACCACACCTTGGCTACACCACACACTCTCTTACCACACATTGGCTACACCACACACTCCCTTACCAGACATTGGCTACACCACACACACTCTTACCACACCTTGGCTACACCACACACTCTCTTACCACACCTTGGCTACACCACACACTCCCTTACCACACATTGGCTACACCACACACTCCCTTACCACACATTGGCTACACCACACACTCCCTTACCACACCTTGGCTACACCACACACTCTCTTACCACACATTGGCTACACCACACACTCCCTTACCACACATTGGCAACACCACACACTCTCTTACCACAACTTGGCTACACCACACACTTTCTAACCACACATTGGCTACACCACACACTCTCTTACCACACACTCTCTTACCACACATTGGCTACACCACACACTCCCTTACCACACATTGGCTACACCACACACTCTCTTACCACACCTTGGCTACACCACACACTTTCTAACCACACATTGGCTACACCACACACTCTCTTACCACACACTTTCTTACCACACCTTGGCTACACCACACACTCTCTTACCACACATTGGCTACACCACACTTTCTTACCACACCTTGGCTACACCACACACTTTCCTACCACACATTGGCTACACCACACACTCCCTTACCACACCTTGGCTACACCACACACTTTCTTACCGTGTTCCCCCTGAGACATGTAGACCATCTTTTCACGGAGAGTTCGACCTGTAGTGTCCGTCATCGCCACATCCTCTGTGTCTCCATCGCTGATGTCTACAGTTTCTCCTATATGACCAACCACACACTGTTAATTCTACTGTTTATCTTATATGAACAACCACACACTGTTTATTCTACAGTTTATCTTATATGAACAACCACACACTGTTAATTCTACAGTTTATCTTATATGAACAACCACACACTGTTAATTCTACAGTTTCTCCTATATGAACAACCACACACTGTTAATTCTACAGTTTATCTTATATGAACAACCACACACTGTTAATTCTACAGTTTATCTTATATGAACAACCACACACTGTTAATTCTACAGTTTATCTTATATGAACAACCACACACTGTTAATTCTACAGTTTCTCCTATATGAACAACCACACACTGTTAATTCTACAGTTTCTCCTATATGAACAACCACACACTGTTAATTCTACAGTTTCTCCTATATGAACAACCACACACTGTTAATTCTACAGTTTCTCCTATATGAACAACCACACACTGTTAATTCTACAGTTTCTCCTATATGAACAACCACACACTGTTAATTCTACAGTTTCTCCTATATGAACAACCACACACTGTTAATTCTACAGTTTCTCCTATATGAACAACCACACACTGTTAATTCTACAGTTTCTCCTATATGAACAACCACACACTGTTAATTCTACAGTTTCTCCTATATGAACAACCACACACTGTTAATTCTACAGTTTCTCCTATATGACCAACCACACACTGTTAATTCTACAGTTTATCTTATATGAACAACCACACACTGCGTTTATTCTACAGTTTATCCTATATAAACAACCACACACTGCGTTTTAACTAGTTTATTCTATATGAACAACCACACACTGCGTTTTAACTAGTTTTTCCTATATGAACAACCACACACTGCGTTTATTCTACAGTTTATCCTATATGAACAACCACACACTGTGTTTTAACTAGTTTATCCTATATGAACAACCACACACTGTGTTTTAACTAGTTTATCCTATATAAACAACCACACACTGTGTTTTAACTAGTTTATTGTATATAAACAACCACACACTTTGTTTTAACTAGTTTCTCCTATATAAACAACCACACACTGTGTTTTAACTAGTTTCTCCTATATGAACAACCACACACTGCGTTTTAACTAGTTTATTTTATATAAACAACCACACACTGCGTTTTAACTAGTTTATCCCATATAAACAACCACACACTGCGTTTTAACTAGTTTATCCTATATGAACAACCACACACTGTGTTTTAACTAGTTTATTCTATATAAACAACCACACCCTGCGTTTTAACTAGTTTCTCCTATATAAACAAACCCCCACTGTGTTTTAACTAGTTTCTCCTATATAAACAACCACACACTGCGTTTTAACTAGTTTATCCTATATGAACAACCACACACTGCGTTTTAACTAGTTTCTCCTATATAAACAAACCCCCCACTGTGTTTTAACTAGTTTCTCCTATATAAACAAACCCCCCACTGTGTTTTAACTAGTTTCTCCTATATAAACAAACCCCCCACTGTGTTTTAACTAGTTTCTCCTATATAAACAACCACACACTGCGTTTTAACTAGTTTATCCTATATAAACAACCACACACTGCGTTTTAACTAGTTTATCCTATATAAACAACCACACACTGTGTTTTAACTAGTTTCTCCTATATAAACAACCACACACTGCGTTTTAACTAGTTTCTCCTATATAAACAACCACACACTGCGTTTTAACTAGTTTCTCCTATATGAACAACCACACACTGCGTTTTAACTAGTTTCTCCTATATGAACAACCACACACTGTGTTTTAACTAGTTTCTCCTATATAAACAACCCACACTGTGTTTTAACTAGTTTCTCATATATAAACAACCACACACTATGTTTTGACTAGTTTCTCCTATATAAACAACCACACACTGTGTTTTAACTAGTTTCTCCTATATAAACAACCACACAATGTGTTTTAACTAGTTTCTCCTATATAAACAACCACACACTGTGTTTTAACTAGTTTCTCCGATATAAACAACCACACACTGTGTTTTAACTAGTTTCTCCTATATAAACAACCACACACTGCGTTTTAACTAGTTTATCCTATATGAACAACCACACACTGTGTTTTAACTAGTTTATTCTATATAAACAACCACACACTGTGTTTTAACTAGTTTCTCCTATATAAACAAACCCCCACTGTGTTTTAACTAGTTTCTCCTATATAAACAACCACACACTGCGTTTTAACTAGTTTCTCCTATATAAACAACCACACACTGCGTTTTAACTAGTTTATTCTATATAAACAACCACACACTGCGTTTTAACTAGTTTCTCCTATATAAACAACCACACACTGTGTTTTAACTAGTTTCTCCTATATAAACAACCACACACTGTGTTTTAACTAGTTTATCCTATATGAACAACCACACACTGCATTTTAACTAGTTTCTCCTATATAAACAACCACACACTGTGTTTTAACTAGTTTCTCCTATATGAACAACCACACACTGTGTTTTAACTAGTTTCTCCTATATAAACAACCACACACTGTGTTTTAACTAGTTTCTCCTATATGAACAAGTTTATTCTATATAAACAACCACACACTGTGTTTTAACTAGTTTCTCCTATATAAACTGTGTTTTAAACAACCACACACTGTGTTTTAACTAGTTTCTCCTATATGAACAACCACACACTGTGTTTTAACTAGTTTATTCTATATAAACTAGTTTCTCCTATATAAACAACCACACATTTTAACTAGTTTCTCCTATATAAACAGTTTCTCCTATATAAACAACCACACACTGTGCTAGTTTCTTTAAACAACTAGTTTTTCTCCTATATAAACAACCACACACTGTGTTTTAACTAGTTTCTGAACAACCACACCTATATAAACAACCACACACTGTGTTTTAACTAGTTTCTCCTATATATAAACAACCACACACTAGCATTTTAACTAGTTTCTCCTATATAAACAACCACACACTGTGTTTTAACTAGTTTCTCCTATATATGTTTTAACTAGTTTCTCCTAAACAACCACACACTGTGTTTTAATGAACAACCACACACTGTGTTTTAACTAGTTTCTCCTATATAAACAACCACACACTGTGTTTTAACTAGTTTCTCCTATATGAACAACCACACACTGTGTTTTAACTAGTTTCTCCTATATAAACAACCACACACTGTGTTTTAACTAGTTTATCCTATATGAACAACCACACACTGTGTTTTAACTAGTTTCTCCTATATAAACAACCCACACTGTGTTTTAATTAGTTTCTCCTATATAAACAACCACACACTGTGTTTTAACTAGTTTCTCCTATATAAACAACCACACACTGTGTTTTAACTAGTTTCTCCTATATAAACAACCACACACTGTGTTTTAACTAGTTTCTCCTATATAAACAACCACACACTGCGTTTATTCCCTTAGTGATTACCATCTATGGGCTGCAGAGTGTCTCCAGATTTAAGCGTTTCCTTACCCAGGTCATCCTCTCCCGAATCAGCCTTGAAGATGTACACCTTAATCACCTCCTGGCCATCCTCATCCTTCTCAACCTCCTGGTCCTCCACTGCTCCATCCACAGTTACCTCTGTGCCATCGTCAGACACCATCTTGCCCGCCTCGTCCACTGGAGGGAGACAAAAAGACAAATACCGTGAGATACAATTTGCTGTGGTGTTTTGTTCACAACATTAACTTAAATTGGAAGAGAGGTCGGCCCTACGGAGGTCGTGCTGGAAGCAGCATACATACACCTGTGACCCTGACCACATGGGACTCCTGGACAATATAAACCGGGATTAGAACTAATGGCTGCATTCACACATATGTACTGCACAAACGTGAAGTACTGCTCCTCTTGGCCCAGAGCACTGGTCATAAGAGGCTGATAACTGAGTGTCATTAATGTAGAACTGAAGACCTGCTACTCACAGGAGATCATCAAGTAATCCCCACAGCCGTCTGCGTCCTGCTCTCCATCCAGTTCATCCTGGGCACGACCGTCTGTCCCCATCACATCCTCAGGGATGTCCCCCAAGGCCACTCCTTCGTCCTCCCCCTCTAGTGACATTACACAGGTCTCAACAGCAACCTCCTCATCTTCGTCGTCACAGTGCACATACTCCGACACCACGTCCTCCACGGCATCCTGGATCACCATTTCCTCCGGAGCAAACCCATGCACCGTCATTCCTTCCCCCTCCACCTCTGACACCAGCACTGTCTCCTGCAGCTCCACCACAAACTCCTCCCCTCCACCACCACCCTCATCTGGTACACAGTAACATAAGAAGGGGATATCTTCAGTATAGGCCTAGAGGTGATCACAATAACATATTAGCATGAAGAAATGTGCAAACTAATGCATTCACTTTAGCAGAGACAGCAACAACACATATATGTAATATTATCATATTTTTAAGGAAAACTACAGGAAGTACTTGACTGCACTGTAGAAGTGTCACCTGATCCATGTAAAATGATTTTTGGCTCTTGGGAATGAAGTGCCAGTCGGGTTTCATCCTCGTCCATTTTCCTTAAACCTCATTTGTCACTGCAGCAGTGGAGGAAGGAATTGGCCTGTCATTTAGTCACACAGACCTAATGCATGGTCACCTCTGAGTCTGTCTAATAAGGCTTAATGTCCCTATTATAAAGTTATCACTGTTACAAAGTAACAACACTTATTATTACACCCATAATACACCCATAATACATCCTGATGTAAACACACGTGTTCTAGTCTCTGCATTATTTGTTGCCAATTTTATTAAATTGCTAACTACTTTGCACACTGCCTAAAGCAACACGAGAAAGGGTATATGCGACTATGTGATTAGATTATTTTCATTTACGATGTAATAATTAAATGTTTACATCAATGTATGTTCTCTCTGAATCCTCACAATCCCGGTGGTTACTCGCCGAAATGCAGCGAGACAAACAAAGGTTTGAGGGACGCAGCCAAGGCGAGATTGCGATTTAATTTCCCCCACCCCCATGGACGAGTCTGACAGCCGAGGCTCCGGTACAATAGTGTGGTAACCGAGGCTCCGGTACAATAGTGTGGTAACCGAGGCTCCGGTACATTAGTGTGGTAACCGAGGCTCCGGTACAATAGTGTGGTAACCGAGGCTCTGGTACAATAGTGTGGTATTCTCAAATGTGTTATTGATATGGTTAATATTTGGAAGCCAGGTTAACATAAATGAGAACATGAGTCTCATGACAGCTGACACACACACACCCGTGCGACAGTAAACATCAGTACATTTAGTTAGCATGCCTCTGATTGTGTTATATGGAGGCTAGTTAGCATGCCTCTGATTGTGTTATATGGAGGCTAGTTAGCATGCCTCTGATTGTGTTATATGGAGGCTAGTTAGCATGCCTCTGATTGTGTTATATGGAGGCTAGTTAGCATGCCTCTGATTGTGTTATATGGAGGCTAGTTAGCATGACTCTGATTGTGTTATATGGAGGCTAGTTAGCATGCCTCTGAATGCGTTATATATGGAGGCTAGTTAGCATGCCTCTGAATGCGTTATATATGGAGGCTAGTTAGCATGCCTCTGAATGCGTTA
This sequence comes from Dallia pectoralis, assembly GCA_029465975.1. Taxonomy (NCBI): domain Eukaryota; kingdom Metazoa; phylum Chordata; class Actinopteri; order Esociformes; family Umbridae; genus Dallia; species Dallia pectoralis. The sequence continues at coordinate 15,497,272 of CM055747.1, read as the reverse complement.
TATATGGAGGCTAGTTAGCATGCCTCTGAATGTGTTATATATGGAGGCTAGTTAGCATGCCTCTGATTGTGTTATATGGAGGCTAGTTAGCATGCCTCTGAATGTGTTATATATGGAGGCTAGTTAGCATGCCTCTGATTGTGTTATATGGAGGCTAGTTAGCATGCCTCTGATTGTGTTATATGGAGGCTAGTTAGCATGCCTCTGATTGTGTTATATGGAGGCTAGTTAGCATGCCTCTGAATGCGTTATATATGGAGGCTAGTTAGCATGCCTCTGAATGCGTTATATATGGAGGCTAGTTAGCATGCCTCTGAATGTGTTATATATGGAGGCTAGTTAGCATGCCTCTGATTGTGTTATATGGAGGCTAGTTAGCATGACTCTGAATGCGTTATATATGGAGGCTAGTTAGCATGCCTCTGAATGCGTTATATATGGAGGCTAGTTAGCATGCCTCTGAATGCGTTATATATGGAGGCTAGTTAGCATGCCTCTGAATGCGTTATATATGGAGGCTAGTTAGCATGCCTCTGAATGTGTTATATATGGAGGCTAGTTAGCATGCCTCTGAATGCGTTATATATGGAGGCTAGTTAGCATGCCTCTGAATGTGTTATATATGGAGGCTAGTTAGCATGCCTCTGAATGCGATATATATGGAGGCTAGTTAGCATGCCTATGAATGCGTTATATATGGAGGCTAGTTAGCATGCCTCTGAATGCGTTATATATGGAGACTAGCCTGCCCCTGAATGCTTCATATATGGAGACTAGCCTGCCTCTGAATGCGTTATATATGGAGGCTAGCCTGCCTCTGAATGCATTATATATGGAGACTAGCCTGCCTCTGAATGCGTTATATATGGAGGCTAGCCTGCCTCTGAATGCTTCATATATGGAGGCTAGCCTGCCTCTGAATGCTTCATATATGGAGGCTAGCCTGCTCTGAATGCATTATATATGGAGACTAGCCTGCCCCTGAATGCGTGATATATGGAGACTAGCCTGCCTCTGAATGCGTTATATATGGAGGCTAGTCTGCCTCTGAATGCGTTATATATGGAGGCTAGTCTGCCTCTGAATGCGTTATATATGGAGGCTAGTCTGCCTCTGAATGCGTTATATATGGAGGCTAGCTTGTCTCTGAATGCGTTATATATGGAGGCTAGCCTGCCTCTGAATGCGTTATATATGGAGGCTAGCCTGCCTCTGAATGCGTTATATATGGAGGCTAGCCTGCCTCTGAATGCGTTATATATGGAGGCTAGTCTGCCTCTGAATGCGTTATATATGGAGGCTAGCCTGCCTCTGAATGCGTTATATATGGAGGCTAGCCTGCCTCTGAATGCGTTATATATGGAGGCTAGCCTGCCTCTGAATGCGTTATATATGGAGGCTAGCCTGCCTCTGAATGCGTTATATATGGAGGCTAGCCTGCCTCTGAATGCGTTATATATGGAGGCTAGTCTGCCTCTGAATGCGTTATATATGGAGGCTAGCCTGCCTCTGAATGCGTTATATATGGAGGCTAGCCTGCCTCTGAATGCGTTATATATGGAGGCTAGCCTGCCTCTGAATGCGTTATATATGGAGGCTAGCCTGCCTCTGAATGCGTTATATATGGAGGCTAGCCTGCCTCTGAATGCGTTATATATGGAGACTAGCTTGTCTCCTACTCAATAACACAGATGTGCGCCATTTTGTTGCAGATTCCTGGACTAACATTGTATGCTACTGGCGTTAAATCCCCAGTCGAAACACAATCCGTACACACATTTCCACATACTGGCTATCTATTTAACGGACTAAAATTACCGAAATGTGCAAAAAAAAACTTCCCGAATAATAGGCCGTAATTCGGGCCTCCTTAATGAGGCCTAGGCCCAAATGAGCATAAAAGGCCCAACCTTCGTTCGCTTCTGCGTGTTAGAGACAGAAAACAATAATAATGCAAATACAATCACAAATTAAGGCATTTGGCATGCTCCGTGCGCATAAAAAACCTCAAGACGCCCCGCTCACCGGATTGTGTAGTACGGGTTGGCCTCTCTCCGGCTCTCGATTTCCAGGCCGTCCGATTTCCCCAGACTCGGGCAGGATTCAACCGGGAGTTAGTGGTGGCTGGGCGGGCCGCTGGGGCGCAGGGAGGGAGGGGCTCCACTGATGCACACACTCGCTACAGCCCGCAGCTCCACCAGCACCAAGGCCGCCGTCAGCACTCACGTCACAGCCCGAAAGTCGTAGGAAAATGCGGAAGTCTGGAACCTAACTGATAGTTGAAGGCCGGATCGACTGGACAGCAAACTGGGTTTTACTCGGGGAACTTTACATCGCGGCTATTTGCGTTGCAAACCATTAAAGAAACTGTTTTGGTAAAAGTGCTTTTATGCCAGTTGTTTGTCTGGTCGCTAAGAATCCACACAGAACTGCAAGAATGTTCAACATTAAGTCCATATGCTGTAACATCTAACCCTGGATCAGTTAATACAAGTTTACAAGCTGACTGCTATAGATAGGCCAGTAATGAACCATTTATATGTGTTTGTTAATACAATTTGCCACCCTCTCGCTGTATTTTCTATTACTTCATTATTTTCAAATGCCTGGAAGATGGTGATACATCAGCATTTTTATGTAGATGGAGACCAGTTTACAGTTGATCTGAATGTATCATATCCCTTAAAAACCCAGACCTCAGGATCAGTAAAACCTGGTTCTATTCCCAACAAATTCCCAGATGCCAGCAGGGACTTACGGTTGACCAGTACTTGTGACACGACCATGATAATCCCGCTGCCTCCACTAATGTAGCAGCACTATTGTAGCTGGAGAGAGAACAGTATACAGGCCTGATCTTAGTCTACAGAGGCTGTGCTTCAACCACACACAGAAGTGGAAAACAGTCACTCTGTAGCCAGTTATACAAACATATTTATTAAATGTGTTTAAAGCAAAAGAAAACGAACACCATCGTATGAGAGAAAGGAATTATGGCACTCATAGTAATCTTAGTTATGGCTTGCTAAAGTTGATGTTGTTCAGGTGCAGGCAGATTGTCCATATCGTCTAGAACCAGCTGCCTCGTCCACAAGCAGAGTTTTTCAGCTTCTTCTTCCATCTCAGAATCTGAGAGGGAATTCTCACTGTAGTCTTTCTCCAATGGCACGGCTCTCTGGGATTCTACAGATCTGACATCACTTCCTCCTATACCTTTCTCTTGTTTATTTCTAGGTTCTGTTCTCTTACTGTTGAAAATGTCCCTGGTAACTTCAGTATTATCATCCTGTTGAAATGCAGATATAAACTGATCAGGAACTGAAAATCACTTTCTCTTCTTTATAACCTGGACCTCACCATCACATGAGGCCAAATTATCTCTGCTCAATCGGCACATTTTGAATAACATATATGTTGGATGTAGACTCACTTTCTGTGTACCCCCAGACATATAGAGATGTCTCATGCGGGCAGCTGTGGCACCTGCACGGGCAGAGTGGCGAGTTGAAGGTTGGGAGATGTAGCTGTTTGCAGGTGTTGGGGCCCGGTGTGCTGTGGAACCCATTAAGGAACCCATAAAGGAACCCACAGCAGGAGACCTGAGATGCCAATCAATATGATTAAACCCAAAACAACTGAACCCATAAAGGAACCCACAGCAGGAGACCTGAGACGCCAATCAATATGATTAAACCCAAAACAACTGAACCCATAAAGGAACCCACAGCAGGAGACCTGAGATGCCAATCAATATGATTAAACCCAAAACAACTAAAATAAAGTCTGTATGTAGACAGTATGTCCGCCAATTAAAAATACAAGCAAACACATTGTAGACCTGACAAGTTCATCTTTATGCCTACCTGAGTGCCCGAGATGGGAGTGCTCCTTTAAACAGGGTGTGAAAGACATTGGTGTCTAAGAGCATCTGCTCTGGCTTTAGCTTGTTGGCTACAGGATATTTCCCACCCATCCTTAAGAAATTCCAGTTACGGTTGTCTCTAGATAGTCCCGGAAGAGAGAGAGACCTCCAGCTGTTCTCTCGCCCTCCAAGGTGTGCAGGGAGCTCATCAAGGTGACTTGAGTACTAAAAGGACAGTACTAGTGCCGTTACGTTTGAATATCTTTTGAACATGATAAAGTGATAATCCCCTGACAGTGTAAACCCGTTTTTTTCTCAATCTCACCTGCATAAAGTCTCTCATACAGGTTACATCACAAGTGTCAGCAACGACTCTGCCTTGTCTCTGGATCTCATCAGCAATAATGTAATTCATGAATTTCCTATTTCCCATCATCCTGCATGCGTCTATTGTGGCCTGCATGGACGCACAGGAAGTTTTAATTAACTTATATATACAAACAAATTAGAGATCATTTATTATATATACTGCATATGCAAAAAGCTATTTGTTATACCTGATTAGATGGTTGGAAAACTCTTCTCCCAGAAATATATTGCTGTCCTGCTTTGAGGTGAAAGATCTTGAAGACAATCAGTGGAGGAAACTCGGGACCTGAAAACCTGCCAGGAAAAAACACAACAGACCCATTGAATGTGTTTGTCATGCAGTTCTGTGAATATTCATCTGTTTTGTATAATTTGTATTTAGATCTATGAGCAAATGAGTAACTTTTGACTTTATTGCCACAAAAAGGGTATAGGTTTTATAGATGGGGTACCTGAATCTGACCTTGCATTGCATGCTTGGATCTCTAACCAGATCAGCTTCTCTGGGGCTAAGCTGGCGGAGAACTGCTGGTGCATGACAGTTCTCCTTAACAGAACAACGAGACCACAGGAACTACGTTACTATGTTTTGTCCATTTATATAGGTGAAGAAGGGCTTATGATGATTATATTGCTATTAACTGATATAATAATCGTATATGCTTTTAAATACCATAATAGATTACACACAAAAGATATAGCTAGAATTACAATATTTGTGTTGAACAGAGTAACAGAGATGTCCTGTAACGGTCAGAGATGGCCTGTAGCGGTCAGAGATGGCCTGTAACGGTCAGAGGTGGCCTGTAACGGTCAGAGGTGGCGTGTAACGGTCAGAGGTGGCCTGTAACGGTCAGAGGTGGCCTGTAACGGTCAGAGGTGGCCTGTAACGCTCAGAGATGTGTAACGGTCAGAAATGGCCTGTAATGGTCAGAGGTGGCCTGTAACGGTCAGGTGGCCTGTAACGGTCAGGTGGCCTGTAACGGTCAGAGATGTGTAACGGTCAGAAATGGCCTGTAATGGTCAGAGGTGGCCTGTAACGGTCAGGTGGCCTGTGACGGTCAGGTGGCCTGTAACGGTCAGAGGTGGCCCGTAACGGCCAGGTGGCCTGTAACAATCAGAGGTGGCCTGTAACGGTCAGGTGGCCTGTAGCGGTCAGAGGTGGCCTGTAACGGTCAGGTGGCCTGTAGCGGTCAGAGGTGGCCTGTAACGGTCAGAGGTGGCCTGTAACGGTCAGAGGTGACCTGTAATTGTCAGAGATGTCCTGGCATGGTCAATCAAATCTGTTGTTTCTGTTCTTTTCGGTTGTTTGTTACATTCGTCACCACAAATAAAAATAATTCACAAAGAAATCAAATGTATTTGAATTAAATCTTTCTCACAGCAGCTCGAACAGTAAGCAATAACAGTTTGAAAAGTCTCTTGTCCTGGTAAGATCGCCAGTATGTCTGTATTTTCTTCGCAGCAAATACACGCTGCTCTTGATTGAATCTGCGGGTTGTAAATTAAATTCACAATAAGTTTATAACAAAAGGCAGACATAATTATGTGCGCCAGGTTCAGATTTATTCTCGACTCTCACCTATAGTCCATTATAAACACCTGCACGCATGTGTTACCTTTGAGAACAGTTGCTAAGGGACGAATAGGTCATCACAGTGCTTCTAAGAGCATGGCAAATAAACATAATGTATCATAAATCATTTTATTAGATGTGTGAATAAATTATTATCAAGTAATTATCAAGAAAGCAATTAGCCTACGGGAATAGCAGGCTAGGACATTACCATGATGAGCTGAGTGAAATATTAGATCGAATTGGAATACGGCTTTGCGTCCCAGTTTGAATTGGAATACGGCTTTGCGTCCCCTCTCGGACACCGTAGGTGCGCTGCTTTAGGATTGGTTCGGTAGGATACTAAGATCATGTACAAGGTGAGAATATTAACTTTATTCACTACTTAATGACAACAAAATAATGCAGATTAAACAATATAATATTTAGTTCACATTGATTTATTGTCATGTTTAGTTAATTTTACTGTTTTAATTGAATAGAGAAACTTTAAGGCAGCACGCTGTCCGGGTGACGCACCAGGGACAGAGTCACACTATCAAGGGCATTTACTGACCTGAAATGGGTTAAACACTACATATTCATATAAATAATATGTTTTGGCATTTATTATACAGTGTGCAGTATACAACTAGAAAAACATTATACTGTCAATACTGTCACATGCCCTTAATGGTTTTAACAATACACTTTATTGACACTAGATGGCGCCACTAATCTTCTGTCAGACAGGGTGTCACAATACTCCCAATACAACTTTGAGCCTTATCTTCTACTCCCCTGGGTTTCTGCTGGTGTGTATTGACGGCTTGAAATATGAAACGTCCCCGTAAACACTGGTTTATATCTATTATGGAATCGCACCATAGGTTTACTTCTTTTAGGGAAACATCTAGATCCATTTCACCTACCAAATCGATTCATGTATGTGTATTTGAAACGGGAGGAACTAGGTAATGGCCTGGCTGACATAGCCTGGTTGCCCGTCTCCTTGCAAACATTTCCTTGATTTTACTCCATGATGATGGCTAAACTGACTGTCACCCCAGAATGACTCACATGACTTGCATAACTCATGACTAACTCGCTATGGCATGGGACATGAGTAGAACAAGTTAGACAGACAATAGCCATTCAAAGAACACCAAAGCTCCCACAAACTGCTGAATTCCAGCCAGACTTTCAAATTCAGATCGTCACACCTTTAAAAAAGAGAAGTTTTTAGGTCTTCGATGCAAAACATCAACTGTTAGCCAAACATTTGGGATGTATGAAGTTATATGTACTTTATATTCAAATAATCTAAACTGTGTCCACTTTCACCTTTCCATGAGACTGAAGTATGATCCACTGTGTATTATTATACTGGTACATGTTAATCATTGACTCAGAAATAAAGAACAATCTATGGAAAGTTGATATACACACACAATCATACACACTCACAGTGTGTGTGTGTGCGCATATCAAAGTGTGTTTATTCCAAACTGTGATGTGTGTTTGCATGCCTAACCATTATAGTCTATAGGTAGACAGACTAAAGTGAATAACATTGTTACTATCTGTGTGTTAAGGGAAGGGGCTGATATAATAGTAGTTGATATTTCGGTCACTGCGTGTTTCCCATCAGGTAGTGGGGGTGATGGCTGTGCCTGGAGCTCTCAGCTTGATGTCAGGTGCTGTGTTTGCTGCCACAGAGGACAAGCCAGATGACATTGTAAACACAGATGAGGTATTGGGCACAGAATCACACATTCCCAAGTGTTTTACAGCATGTGTCAACCCCACACTCACACTGGGATGGGTTAATGGCTTGCGTATAATATCATTACAGCTCTCTAATATATAATGTCATTACAGCTCTCTCTCTACACAGTACCTCAGTCGAAGTTCCGCTACGTGGAACCAGAGATAGGCCACTTGGAGCAAAGTGTTACCAATCTAAGGAAACTGACGGAGCCCTACAGTACATGGTGTCAGGTATATTGACAACCCCATACCCACTGCCTGAGTGACGGATATTCTTTCCTCCATTTGGACCTAGGACAGAGATGGGTAACTCCAGACTCATGACGGAAACCCCTTTTCACTGCATGAACACAATAGAATTCCACATGGCCACTGGAATGTCAGATGTTTTTGCACTGCTTTACATTTTCATCCTATCTGCTTTTCCATCATTTTCAATGCATGTTGTTTTTTCGGTTTGACGCCATGGTATATGGTATACCAATTAATGCACGGAACCTTTGATTCAGCACTAATTTAAATTGTAATATACGATTATTGCCCTGAATAAATTCCAGTAACTATTACGTAAATCTTATATGAATCATTTTAATTTCTCAGAGTATTAACAGTGATGCCCTGGCATAACTTTATGCCTACTGGCTCAAATCTGTACAGTTTTCCAATTGACCAATAAACCTTCACTGCAATTCCAATGCCGCAATAGATAATTATTTGTTGTAAAGATTGTCTTCCTAATGATTGTATAATTATTAGTGGTGATTACGGTATATTGCTCTGCTTCTGCCTCGGTGATCACACCAATGATTTGCTCTCCTTTCAGCAAACCAGGCATTCTGCAGTGGAGAATGTGCAGGTACTTTCCAATGGCCACACACGCATCAGCTGTTAGAAACTCACTGAGGGAAACTGAAATGTAGCCGCGTAATAGTTAAGCTTAAGCGATAGATCACGCTACTTCTTGTTTTTTTGAGATCCAACCGCCATTTCTGCTGTGGCCGTCTGTTTCGTTTCTGTCCTAGAAGCTTTTTTTGTCCCTGAATGTCACTCAACTCACCTCCGTCCCATTGGCTCATTCAGTCAGGTGATAAGCAGCTCATTAACATAAAGGACTTCAGTCGTTGTTTCTCATGTGCAGAATGTCTTCACAATGTGTCATGGATACACAAGATGTTGTCCTGGGTGACAGAACAGGTTTGGATTTAAACAGTTTAACCCGGGGTGAAAGTATAGCCGGTATATATGTAAACATTGTTACAATCCAAACGAGTGTCCCAGCAAAAGACATACGTACATTCCAATGAAACGTCAATTTAAGATACACGTATGGCTTTTTTTAATGCCACTCATCAAATGTTCCATTTCTATTCATCAAATTGAAGTGAATGTTTGAAGCAGTGATTGTCTGACATTCAGATAAAACATTTCTGATTTGACTTCTTTATTGCACACTACACATAACATAACTGTTATGTGGATAAATAGGCCTCGGCTTACTTTCACCTCTGTAAAACTTGACCGAAAAATGTAAAAATTGGTCAATCTGAATATTTCTTCCTATGCTACTTCCTTTCCATAATAATTTAGCAGATGTTTTTATCCTATATGAGACGCTAAGATCAAGGGCACAATGACAGGTTGACATGTGGTTTACTAAACTCTGACCAGTAGGACATCACAATCACAAGGACTGGAATGTCAGCTAAATCTGACTGGTACTAAGAAGACTACTTTGTTGTGGGGTAAATAAAGATCCAGTCGTTCTCATTGTAGCCAAACAGAACCTCATGAGGGTAATGACATAGCAGTCCAAGTCCTAGTTATACTACCAGTATTACAAACCCCTAGACAAACTACTGAAATGCTTTTACCTCCGTAAAGTTAAGCTAATGACTACCCAGATCATATTTACTGTGAAACACTGAATTATCCTGTTATATGAGTGTTAAATGTCAACTTATTCTGGAAGAATTCAAACGAAGCATTTATCTATTGTTGATTGTCTGTCTAGATGTGGGTTTAGCTGATATTAGCTGATGTTTGAACATATTTACTGTGTGGTTGTCACGACTCGTCGGGTGTAGTGTGGATGAAGCCAGGTGCAGAGCCAATGTATCCGTTTGGGTCAGGTTTATTTAAAGACGCAAACTCAAAACAAACCGTAAACGGCGACAAAAACACGTACTGGTCGAATGAAAGGAAAATGCGCATATAGCGACTTAAAACAAGCACCTTCAAACAACAATTCTAACGTGTTACAAAAACACTCACCTCTACAAACAATGTGACATGTAACAATGCGAAGCAATGAGTGCACTGCTCGCGACCCTCTTATATCCCATTGATTATAAGTGCAAACAGCCGTGAGACAAACGTAAACACGGAAGTGAAACAAGGAAGTGCATCACCGAAATATGTCCGTGTAGCAACGCCACCACACCAATCGTGACAGTGGTTCTCTCTCATTCAGGGTGGGTTTAGCTGATATTAGCTGATGTTTGAACATATTTACTGTGTGGTTCTCTCTCATTCAGGGTGGGTTTAGCTGATATTAGCTGATGTTTGAACATATTTACTGTGTGGTTCTCTCTCATTCAGGGTGGGTTTAGCTGATATTAGCTGATGTTTGAACATATTTACTGTGTGGTTCTCCCTCATTCAGGGTGGGTTTAGGTTGATATTAGCTGATGTTTGAACATATTTACTGTGTGGTTCTCTCTCATTCAGGGTGGGTTTAGTTGATATTAGCTGATGTTTGAACATATTTACTGTGTGGTTCTCTCTCATTCAGGGTGGGTTTAGCTGATATTAGCTGATGTTTGAACATATTTACTGTGTGGTTCTCTCTCATTCAGGGTGGGTTTAGCTGATATTAGCTGATGTTTGAACATATTTACTGTGTGGTTCTCCCTCATTCAGGGTGGGTTTAGGTTGATATTAGCTGATGTTTGAACATATTTACTGTGTGGTTCTCCCTCATTCAGGGTGGGTTTAGGTTGATATTAGCTGATGTTTGAACATATTTACTGTTTGGTTCTCTCTCATTCAGGGTGGGTTTAGCTGATATTAGCTGATGTTTGAACATATTTACTGTGTGGTTCTCTCTCATTCAGGGTGGGTTTAGCTGATATTAGCTGATGTTTGAACATATTTACTGTGTGGTTCTCTCTCATTCAGGGTGGGTTTAGCTGATATTAGCTGATGTTTGAACATATTTACTGTGTGGTTCTCTCTCATTCAGGGTGGGTTTAGCTGATATTAGCTGATTTTTGAACATATTTACTGTGTGGTTCTCTCTCATTCAGGGTGGGTTTAGCTGATATTAGCTGATGTTTGAACATATTTACTGTGTGGTTCTCTCTCATTCAGGGTGGGTTTAGCTGATATTAGCTGATGTTTGAACATATTTACTGTGTGGTTCTCCCTCATTCAGGGTGGGTTTAGGTTGATATTAGCTGATGTTTGAACATATTTACTGTTTGGTTCTCTCTCATTCAGGGTGGGTTTAGCTGATATTAGCTGATGTTTGAACATATTTACTGTGTGGTTCTCTCTCATTCAGGGTGGGTTTAGCTGATATTAGCTGATGTTTGAACATATTTACTGTGTGGTTCTCTCTCATTCAGGGTGGGTTTAGCTGATATTAGCTGATGTTTGAACATATTTACTGTGTGGTTCTCTCTCATTCAGGGTGGGTTTAGGTTGATATTAGCTGATGTTTGAACATATTTACTGTGTGGTTCTCCCTCATTCAGGGTGGGTTTAGCTGATATTAGCTGATGTTTGAACATATTTACTGTGTGGTTCTCTCTCATTCAGGGTGGGTTTAGCTGATATTAGCTGATGTTTGAACATATTTACTGTGTGGGTCTCTCTCATTCAGGGTGGGTTTAGCTGATATTAGCTGATGTTTGAACATATTTACTGTGTGGTTCTCTCTCATTCAGGGTGGGTTTAGGTTGATATTAGCTGATGTTTGAACATATTTACTGTGTGGTTCTCCCTCATTCAGGGTGGGTTTAGGTTGATATTAGCTGATGTTTGAACATATTTACTGTGTGGTTCTCTCATTCAGGGTGGGTTTAGGCTGATATTAGCTGATGTTTGAACATATTTACTGTGTGGTTCTCCCTCATTCAGGGTGGGTTTAGCTGATATTAGCTGATGTTTGAACATATTTACTGTGTGGTTCTCTCTCATTCAGGGTGGGTTTAGCTGATATTAGCTGATGTTTGAACATATTTACTGTGTGGTTCTCCCTTATTCAGGGTGGGTTTAGCTGATATTAGCTGATGTTTGAACATATTTACTGTGTGGTTCTTCTCCCTTATTCAGGGTGCCATTGGAAAGGTGAACACCAAGGTGGAGGGTGTCTGCCAGTTAGGAACTGGTAAGAGAACACATCCTGTGATGCACATTATTCATACACACTGTAATTCACAGTGTAACTATTTGTACAAATCAGTTTCAGTTTGGCACAGAGTTACTTTGTTTTCCAGAGACCTTCACATTCCTACAAAATCCTCCCGCTGAGTTCTACCCCCGAGCAGGGGTCATTGGATTTGCTGGTATCCTTGGACTCTTTTTTGCAAGAGGTAAATCTAAATCCTGAGGACCAATCTCAAACCTACAGACTGTACCGACCCGAGGACCAACCTCAAACCTACAGACTGTACCGACCCGAGGACCAATCTCAAACCTACAGACTGTACCGACCCGAGGACCAACCTCAAACCTACAGACTGTACCGACCCGAGGACCAATCTCAAACCTACAGACTGTACCGACCCGAGGACCAACCTCAAACCTACAGACTGTACCGACCCGAGGACCAACCTCAAACCTACAGACTGTACCGACCCGAGGACCAACCTCAAACCTACAGACTGTACCGACCCGAGGACCAACCTCAAACCTACAGACTGTACCGACCCGAGGACCAATCTCAAACCTACAGACTGTACCGACCCGAGGACCAATCTCAAACCTACAGACTGTACCGACCCGAGGACCAACCTCAAACCTACAGACTGTACCGACCCGAGGACCAACCTCAAACCTACAGACGCTTCCTGTTTTCCCTTTGGCTTCCTGTTGCCTATTTTCCATTGGTCTCCATTTGACTAATAATAGTTTTCTCTGATGTCTCTCAGGTTCCAGAGTGAAGAAGCTGTTCTACCCCACCGGTCTAATGGCTGTAGGGTACTCCATGTACTACCCAAAGCAGGCTGCGTCCATCGCCATGGTGCCTGGCCCGGCCATATCTCCCCCTGCATGTTCTGACACACACACACACACACACAATAGTGTGTCAGGTTGCTCATGTCATCCCCACATGGACGCTTCTTAACATGTTGTTGTTACAGCCATGTTTTTCTGTCCTTGCTCTCCACAGAACACGGGAGACTCGTTGTATGATTTTGCTCTCCGGGGATACGTCAGCGTTGAGAATGTTTTTAAGTCCACCACTGCACCAGCGCAGGGGAAGGTGAGCTCACCTGGTCAGGTAGACTGGATGGACAGGGTTCTGGGTGGTTCTGTGTGGTTCTGTGTGCACCATTTATAACCAGGTTAGCTCATCTGGTCAGGTAAACTGGATGGACAGGGTTCTGGGTGGTTCTGTGTGGTTCTGTGTGCACCATTTATAACCAGGTGAGCTCATCTGGTCAGGTAAACTGGATGGACAGGGTTCTGGGTGGTTCTGTGTGGTTCTGTGTGCACCATTTATAACCAGGTGAGCTCATCTGGTCAGGTAAACTGGATGGACAGGGTTCTGGGTGGTTCTGTGGGTGTCATTTATAACCCGCTTGTCTGAAATGCTTCTTCTCACAAATCCTTTTACAGACAGTGAAAAAACAGAAACCGGAGGAAAAGAGCCCAGAGGAAAAACGCGCAGCTGAGGAGATCAAATCCTGATCACAGAAGGTACTAATAATTGTAACATTCTTCGCACATTACTTGTTTTCCAATGCCCATCACTTTGATAACGTTTTCCCTGCAGTTATGATGTAAAATATGTCAAATAAATTGTGGTTCGGATTACAAATCCTTGATAGTGGTGTTTAGACCAGCATATTAAGTGCCTATGCTAACATGCTAACATGTCCTTGCAGATACAAAGTTTAACAGTGTACTTCCTCTTTTCAGCGATGCTGTGATACTAGGATCTTGATGGCACACCACATTATCGGGTCACCGTGTAAAATAAGTCCCTCCTATTTAATGCCACTGTAGGTCATGTTTAGACACGTTCCTGTTTGGCTACTGTCTCATGACTTGCCTTATGTTAGCCTGGATGGGGCGGGTTAGGGTTAGTCCAACTCTAACCCTAACCCTAGGTTTAAACTGCATGTATTTCATATGGTTAGACTTTTGGGGATTTTTTTATGTATTTATGTAAACCTAAATAAAATCTTTATTTACAAGCATGACGTTCAAAGTAACACTGAAGGCTGAAAACGGTTGAGTTATTGCATTTATAGTGGTCAGGCTAGTGTGTTTTACAGGACAACCCAGGCTAGTGTGTTTTATGGGACAACCCAGGCTAGTGTGTTTTACAGGACAACCCAGGCTAGTGTGTTTTACGGGACAACCCAGGCTAGTGTGTTTTATGGGACAACCCAGGCTAGTGTGTTTTACGGGACAACCCAGGCTAGTGTGTTTTACGGGACAACCCAGGCTAGTGTGTTTTACAGGACAACCCAGGCTAGTGTGTTTTACGGGACAACCCAGGCTAGGGTGTTTTACAGGACAACCCAGGCTAGGGTGTTTTACAGGACAACCCAGGCTAGTGTGTTTTACAGGACAACCCAGGCTAGTGTGTTTTACAGGACAACCCAGGCTAGTGTGTTTTACGGGACAACCCAGGCTAGGGTGTTTTACAGGACAACCCAGGCTAGTGTGTTTTACGGGACAACCCAGGCTAGTGTGTTTTACGGGACAACCCAGGCTAGTGTGTTTTACGGGACAACCCAGGCTAGTGTGTTTTACGGGACAACCCAGGCTAGTGTGTTTTACGGGACAACCCAGGCTAGTGTGTTTTACAGGACAACCCAGGCTAGTGTGTTTTACAGGACAACCCAGGCTAGTGTGTTTTACAGGACAACCCAGGCTAGTGTCTTTTACAGGACAACCCAGGCTAGTGTGTTTTACGGGACAACCCAGGCTAGTGTGTTTTACAGGACAACCCAGGCTAGTGTGTTTTACGGGACAACCCAGGCTAGTGTGTTTTACGGGACAACCCAGGCTAGTGTGTTTTACGGGACAACCCAGGCTAGTGTGTTTTACGGGACAACCCAGGCTAGTGTGTTTTACAGGACAACCCAGGCTAGTGTGTTTTACAGGACAACCCAGGCTAGTGTGTTTTACAGGACAACCCAGGCTAGTGTGTTTTATGGGACAACCCAGGCTAGTGTGTTTTACAGGACAACCCAGGCTAGTGTCTTTTACAGGACAACCCAGAGAGCACACACATACACACGCTGAATGTCAGCATATATCAGTGGATACATGATAGATTCGGGAGTAGATGTATTTGTTAGCTGGCATTAACACATCATGTCATTTAGCTAATTATCTCAAAATTACTGGCAGTCAAAGGTCAGTGTGTTTACTGGGTAAGACATAACGCTTTTGAATACACATGTATGTACATCAGTAAACACACCCACTTCTGAGCCTGTTGTCATTTTCTAGACTTTGACGTATAAACTTGACAAACATGCTGGTGTATTATTGTATGTTCCATTTTAATACCACATTAAGAGCATGGTTCTTCTTTTGGTTTCTCGTTTATGGAACGCCCCTTAGAACGTCTGACCTTGAGTGGCTGCTGTAAGACAAAACAACAACAGCCTTTTAAAAGGTTCCTATATAAAATAGATGTAGGCAGGAATACAGTTGCTGTTTTGAACATTAGAGCCGGTCATTCTGACAAGTTATAATCCTAGACAAATCAAACCAACCCACTCAGTCATATGGGGTGGGGTTTATTTACATGATAAACACACAACCCTCAAATGGGATAAGCTAGACCAATATGACTATAGCCTGGTAGCAAATTAACTGGATATTATTGCAATAAGCTAGACCAATATGACTATAGCCTGGTAGCAAATTAACTGGATATTATTGCAATAAGCTAGACCAATATGACTATAGCCTGGTAGCAAATTAACTGGATGTTATTGCAATAAGCTAGACCAATATGACTATAGCCTGGTAGCAAATTAACTGGATGTTATTGCAATAAGCTAGACCAATATGACTATAGCCTGGTAGCAAATTAACTGGATGTTATTGCAATAAGCTAGACCAATATGACTATAGCCTGGTAGCAAATTAACTGGATGTTATTGCAATAAGCTAGACCAATATGACTATAGCCTGGTAGCAAATTAACTGGATATTATTGCAATAAGCTAGACCAATATGACTATAGCCTGGTAGCAAATTAACTGGATATTATTGCAATAAGCTAGACCAATATGACTATAGCCTGGTAGCAAATTAACTGGATATTATTGCAATAAGCTAGACCAATATGACTAGCCTGGTAGCAAATTAATTGGATATTATTGCAATAAGCTAGACCAATATGACTATAGCCTGGTAGCAAATTAATTGGATATTATTGCAATAAGCTAGACCAATATGACTATAGCCTGGTAGCAAATTAACTGGATATTATTGCAATAAGCTAGACCAATATGACTATAGCCTGGTAGCAAATTAATTGGATATTATTGCAATAAGCTAGACCAATATGACTATAGCCTGGTAGCAAATTAATTGGATATTATTGCAATAAGCTAGACCAATATGACTATAGCCTGGTAGCAAATTAACTGGATATTATTGCAATAAGCTAGACCAATATGACTATAGCCTGGTAGCAAATTAACTGGATATTATTGCAATAAGCTAGACCAATATGACTATAGCCTGGTAGCAAATTAACTGGATATTATTGCAATAAGCTAGACCAATATGACTATAGCCTGGTAGCAAATTAACTGGATATTATTGCAATAAGCTAGACCAATATGACTATAGCCTGGTAGCAAATTAACTGGATATTATTGCAATAAGCTAGACCAATATGACTATAGCCTGGTAACAAATTAACTGGATATTATTGCAGTAAGCTAGACCAATATGACTATAGCCTGGTAGCAAATTAACTGGATATTATTTCAATAAGCTAGACCAATATGACTATAGCCTGGTAGCAAATTAACTGGATATTATTGCAATAAGCTAGACCAATATGACTATAGCCTGGTAGCAAATTAACTGGATATTATTGCAATAAGCTAGACCAATATGACTATAGCCTGGTAGCAAATTAACTGGATATTATTGCAATAAGCTAGACCAATATGACTATAGCCTGGTAGCAAATTAACTGGATATTATTGCAATAAGCTAGACCAATATGACTATAGCCTGGTACCAAATTAACTGGATATTATTTCAATAAGCTAGACCAATATGACTATAGCCTGGTAGCAAATTAACTGGATATTATTTCAATAAGCTAGACCAATATGACTATAGCCTGGTAGCAAATTAACTGGATATTATTGCAATAAGCTAGACCAATATGACTATAGCCTGGTAGCAAATTAACTGGATATTATTGCAATAAGCTAGACCAATATGACTATAGCCTGGTAACAAATTAACTGGATATTATTGCAATAAGCTAGACCAATATGACTATGCCTGGTAGCAAATTAACTGGATATTATTGCAATAAGCTAGACCAATATGACTATAGCTGGTAGCAAATTAACTGGATATTATTGCCATAAGCTAGACCAATATGACTATAGCCTGGTAGCAAATTAACTGGATATTATTGCAATAAGCTAGACCAATATGACTATAGCCTGGTAGCAAATTAACTGGATATTATTGCAATAAGCTAGACCAATATGACTATAGCCTGGTAGCAAATTAACTGGATATTATTGCAATAAGCTAGACCAATATGACTATAGCCTGGTACCAAATTAACTGGATATTATTTCAATAAGCTAGACCAATATGACTATAGCCTGGTAGCAAATTAACTGGATATTATTTCAATAAGCTAGACCAATATGACTATAGCCTGGTAGCAAATTAACTGGATATTATTGCAATAAGCTAGACCAATATGACTATAGCCTGGTAGCAAATTAACTGGATATTATTGCAATAAGCTAGACCAATATGACTATAGCCTGGTAACAAATTAACTGGATATTATTGCAATAAGCTAGACCAATATGACTATAGCCTGGTAGCAAATGAACTGGATATTATTGCAATAAGCTAGACCAATATGACTATAGCTGGTAGCAAATTAACTGGATATTATTGCAATAAGCTAGACCAATATGACTATAGCCTGGTAGCAAATTAACTGGATATTATTGCAATAAGCTAGACCAATATGACTATAGCCTGGTAGCAAATTAACTGGATATTATTGCAATAAGCTAGACCAATATGACTATAGCCTGGTAGCAAATTAACTGGATATTATTGCAATAAGCTAGACCAATATGACTATAGCCTGGTAACAAATTAACTGGATATTATTGCAATAAGCTAGACCAATATGACTATAGCCTGGTAGCAAATTAACTGGATATTATTGCAATAAGCTAGACCAATATGACTATAGCCTGGTAGCAAATTAACTGGATATTATTGCAATAAGCTAGACCAATATGACTATAGCCTGGTAGCAAATTAACTGGATGTTATTGCAATAAGCTAGACCAATATGACTATAGCCTGGTAGCAAATTAACTGGATGTTATTGCAATAAGCTAGACCAATATGACTATAGCCTGGTTTCTTTATATTTACACACTCTAGAAACGAGTTCATACATTTATCCCAACCTCAGGGCTACGCGCACTGACTGGCACCGGGCTACGCGCACTGACTGGCACCGGGCTACGTGCACTGACTGGCACCGGGCTACGTGCACTGACTGGCACCGGGCTACGCGCACTGACTGGCACCGGGCTACGTGCACTGACTGGCACCGGGCTACGCGCACTGACTGGCACCGGGCTACGCGCACTGACTGGCACCGGGCTACGCGCACTGACTGGCACCGGGCTACGCGCACTGACTGGCACCGGGCTACGCGCACTGACTGGCACCGGGCTACGCGCACTGACTGGCACCGGGCTACGCGCACTGACTGGCACCGGGCTACGTGCACTGACTGGCACCGGGCTACGTGCACTGACTGGCACCGGGCTACGTGCACTGACTGGCACCGGGCTACGTGCACTGGCATTTCAAACACCCCATTCTATAGCATTAGTAATAATTAGACACTGTGACACAAAGCTTCACAACTGCCAACTTGACAAAAAACTCATCCATCAGGAAGAAGTTGCACAAATAATGTTTTTGTAAATATTTAATAAAATACATTAGAAAACTAACATTGACAATGGTATTAAAAAAAACAAAGAGGGAGGCGTAGCCATCAGTTGTCCGTGGTTATCGTCGGAACTTAGCGCTTTTTGGCAGAAATCTTCAGCAGGTCCTCTTTCTCAATAGCGTAGAGTCTCCAGCCCTCTTCATCAGACAGGTCAGAGGCTCCACGGCGCTTGTAGAACTCTATGGACGTCTTGTTCCACTCAGCTACTATAAAGTGCATGCTACTGCATCTAGTCTTCACTGCAGTCTGAAGTGGGGGAACAAACAGTTAACACACATGACTATCGGACGTTTACATATTACACACTTAAGTATGAGATATGTTGTCTACATTTCTGGTTTGGAAACACAAACAGGCATTCAGTGAGTTATGTGCAAAAATAAAGAAACAAGACATACCTCACTGAGTAGCTTCAGGATGTCTGAGCCAATACCATAACCTGAGAGAAAACAGGATTAAAGATTAGTTTGAACATTAAACACAGGATCCACTTAGCTGACACTTCTTCAGGGAACCGTTGGTCACTGACCTCTGAACTGCTCCATCACATAGAAGTCCTCCAGATAGAGTAGTTTCCCAATCCAGGGGTCATAGGTAAAGTAGTACATGGCAAAGCCAACCACAGTATAACCTACAACACAAATACAGAAATCTAAACTGGCAGGTAAGGGTTTATGAAAGACAATTTAATAGTTTACAACATTTTTGATAGTATGATTAATTGTTCTGGCCCATTCACTAAGGAATTGTAGATTTGTCCAGGAATTGTGAAGAAGAAATTCCATACTCCAGATTGTGACTCAGGGTAATTGCGTTCCTTTTGGATATGGATGGCCTTGACTGGTGGATACATTACATACCACATAAATGTGGTCGCCACGCTTTAAAATGGGACTTTGAGATATGCAAATGGACACGTCCACATACGTGTTCACCGTTTCAATACAAATATGACTGATGGTAGCGAGAATAAAAGCGTTTGTGTCAGTAATAAACAGGGGGATACGCAGTGTTATGTTAAACCAGCAAAAGGAATATTTGATGAATTCCAATTGAGATTTCTGTTAAAAACAGTCATCATTCTTTAGTTCACAGATGTTGAAAGCACATTACATGTAGGTTACATGTTTCATTAGATGTATGTTACATGTTTCAATAGATGTATGTTACAAGCACATTACATGTATGTTACATGTTTCATGGAGCCGCATTACCGTCAGAGCTCTGCGCTTCCTGAGGCACTTCCGCAATGACGCAGTGGTAGAACGGATGATCCCCGAAGCCATCTGCAAGTAGATCTAACGACACAAATGGTACAGGACCACAATTAACATGTCGTTTATTTCGGAAACATTAAACATTTCTCAACAGTAGTCGGTATCAAACATTAGTATCATACCCTTCTCGGTCAAGACGACCTGCTCCTCCATTTCTTCAAATTTCGCAAGTTCCTGAAATAAATAAAACGAATGATTGTTTGTCAAAATAAATGCGTTTAAATATCACTGACACGCATATAGGCGACGACTGGGATCCACAAATGTTCATTAAATAACGTAGATAGGTTTTCAGTTTTACATAATCCTGGAACACGGACTTCATTTTACCTTTATAAGCCGCAATATATCGGACACGTCCTTGGGTTCAGCTTTCCGTAATATAAACTTTGACATTTTCTTTTTTTACTTTTTTTCCCCTTTCTTACAAGTCCTCTGAATGTAAATAGAAGCAAAATCTGTTTCTTCATCCGCTTCTTAGGAGTTCACCCCCCGAAATAAGTGTTGGCTTCTATCTCGTGTAGAATTACATTTGCTTGGGTTGCTGGCAGCGCAATACGAGTCCACAGCTCGTCTCCCGTTATATAGGCTGAGCACTGCGTAAATATGGCGCAATCACATCCCGGCAGAATAAACTGGAAATGAAGGAGTGGCATACGTCATCGTCTTTGTTTCCCATGACTCATTACTTTTTTAAATGTCTATAGCAGGGATCTTCATGACGATCCAGTTGACATATTATCCGTCCATGCCCTCTGAAGTCTCAAATTGACATATTATCCGTCCATGCCCTCTGAAATCTCAAATTGACATATTATCCGTCCATGCCTTCTGAAGTCTCAAATTGACATATTATCCGTCCATGCCTTCTGAAGTGTCAAATTGACATATTATCCGTCTATGCTCTCTGAAGTCTCAAATTGACATATTATACGTCCATATGCCCTCTGAAGTCTCAAATTGACATATTATCCGTCCATGCCTTCTGAAGTCTCAAATTGACATATTATCCGTCCATGCCCTCTGAAATCTCAAATTGACATATTATCCGTCCATGCCTTCTGAAGTCTCAAATTGACATATTATCCGTCCATGCCTTCTGAAGTGTCAAATTGACATATTATCCGTCTATGCTCTCTGAAGTCTCAAATTGACATATTATACGTCCATATGCCCTCTGAAGTCTCAAATTGACATATTATCCGTCCATGCCTTCTGAAGTCTCAAATTGACATATTATCCGTCCATGCCCTCTGAAATCTCAAATTGACATATTATCCGTCCATGCCTTCTGAAGTGTCAAATTGACATATTATCCATTTATGCTCTCTGAAGTGTCAAATTGACATATTATCCGTCCATGCCCTCTGAAGTCTCAAATTGACATATTATCTGTCCATGCCTTCTGAAGTCTCAAATTGACACATTATTTGTCCATGCCCTCTGAAGTCTCAAATTGACATATTATCCGTCCATGCCTTCTGAAGTCTCAAATTGACATATTATCCGTCCATGCCTTCTGAATTGTCAAATTGACATATTATCCGTCTATGCTCTCTGAAGTCTCAAATTGACATATTATCCGTCCATGCCCTGTGAAGTCTCAAATTGACATATTATACATCCATGCTCTCTGAAGTCTCAAATTGACATATTATTCGTCCATGCCCTCTGAAGTCTCAAATTCACATATTATCCGTCCATGCCCTGTGAAGTCTCAAATTGACATATTATTTGCCATGCCGTCTGAAGTCTCAAATTGACATATTATCCATCAATGCCCTCTGAAATCTCAAATTGACATATTATCCGTCCATGCCTTCTGAATTGTCAAATTGACATATTATCCGTCTATGCTCTCTGAAGTCTCAAATTGACATATTATCCGTCCATGCCCTGTGAAGTCTCAAATTGACATATTATACATCCATGCTCTCTGAAGTCTCAAATTGACATATTATTCGTCCATGCCCTCTGAAGTCTCAAATTCACATATTATCCGTCCATGCCCTGTGAAGTCTCAAATTGACATATTATTTGCCATGCCGTCTGAAGTCTCAAATTGACATATTATCCGTTCATGCCGTCTGAAGTCTCAAATTGACATATTATCCGTCCATGCCCTGTGAAGTCTCAAATTGACATATTATCCGTCCATGCCTTCTGAAGTCTCAAATTGACATATTATCCATCAATGCCCTCTGAAATCTCAAATTGACATATTATCCGTCCATGCCTTCTGAATTGTCAAATTGACATATTATCCGTCTATGCTCTCTGAAGTCTCAAATTGACATATTATCCGTCCATGCCCTGTGAAGTCTCAAATTGACATATTATCCGTCCATGCCGTGTGAAGTCTTAAATTGACATATTATTTGCCATGCCGTCTGAAGTCTCAAATTGACATATTATCCGTTCATGCCGTCTGAAGTCTCAAATTGACATATTATCCATCAATGCCCTAAGTCCCAAAGACAAGGTGGAAGTTACAAGATAAATACAGTGTATTGACACGCACATACACAGTATTCTCGCACTATTGTTAATAGTTTATATTTTATTTGAACGTATACGGACGATGTAATTACTTTACTGATGGCAAGTGTATATTTGCATAACCTGTCAGTCAGGTGGTGTAGGGCGGTATTAGCGCGACACTTGAACTGCAGGTTTTTAATTATTATTTTTATCTGTTGCATAGCATATGGAGACAGATTGGGGTAAAAAAACGTGGCTGAAATATATATTTGAAGATGTAAATTAAAACGTGGTAAACAAAAAAATGTCTAAATTGTTTAAAAATACATTCTTGAAACTTTTGGAGACGGGTATGGCTGCAGCCCGAAGCCTCCCGTCTCATGCCTGGGCGTGTCTAACGGCAAGTCCAGAGGGTCAAATCGCGAATTATTTACGTTTGTTGCTATTGGACCGTTACACTATCCGAAATTGATTTTGTGTATTTTGTGTGTGGTGCACTTAGTGACGTCTTCTGATGTAAAAAGGGCTCAACAAATCTCTCATCTCATCCGCTTATCCGGGGTCGGGTCGCGGGGGTAGCAGCTCTAGCAGGGGACCCCAAACTTCCCTTTCCCGGGCAACATTAGCCAGCTCTGACTGGGGAATCCCGAGGCGTTCCCAGGCCAGTGTGGAGATATAATCTCTCCACCTAGTCCTGGGTCTTCCCCGAGGTCTCCTCCCAGCTGGACGTGCCTGGAACACCTCTCTAGGGAGGCGCCCAGGTGGCATTCGTACAAGATGCCCGAACCACCTCAACTGGCTCCTTTCTATGCAAAGGAGCAGCGGCTCTACTCCGAGTTCCTCTCGGATGACTGAGCTTCTCACCCTATCCCTAAGGGAGAGGCCAGCCACCTTTCTGAGAAAACCCATTTCGGCCGCTTGTACCCGCGATCTCGTTCTTTCGGTCATGACCCAGCTTTCATACATTCTGATTTTATTTTTTGAACGGTGAAGTGCACAAAATAGCTACATTTACTGCTTACAAAAACACATTATTGCAATTCATTGTCAAAATCGTGGACAGAATTGACGCGTTTACATACATTCAAAACTGAAATATGTGATTTACCTGTAAAAGTTACAAGAGTTGATTTGCTTGCAGTTTTAAATAAAATAATTGTATAGTAGCCTATAGTTTAATGCCCTCCTGCCCTACACTAATCCAGGCAGGGATAATAAGAAGCCAACTCTATCAGACCTATTGTGGAATGGCAAAGCTGTTAACTGCATAGACTAACCTAATGCCTTAAATAATACCAGCTGAATTACTATTACATATTTGAATATTAAAACTACAGTTATGCTTAGGCGCTGTGAAATATAAACACGTGATATAGGTCTATAATGTATAAATAATGTATTATTAAGATTAAGACGATCAAGTTAATGATAAAATACTTACAAATATATGTCAATCTAAGAAATGAACACTTAAAGTATAGACAAGATATCAATGGTGGGGATGAGTTTCTACAGACTGGACAACCTGGTGACCTGGTGTAGCAAAACCTTAGAGCTCAATGCTCTAAAGACAGTGGAGATGGTGGACCTTAGAAAGAACACAGCTCCACACTCGCCCATCACTCTTCCCAAACTGGAAACTGTTCCATTGATTCCCCCTGGCAGAAGGCTTTGGGCCATTAGTACCTATACTTCACGACTCAGCGCCTTAGCATAACTATAGTTTTAATATAATAAATAAAAGCTCCATCTAGTTTCCCATTCCCATGAGGCCTTATTTGGTTCAAACATTTCTAAAAGATCAAGTAAACCCAAAGATCACAAATAGAGATATTTTATGGCTTACACTGGAAAAATACAACATCAATGATTTTGTCCGGTGACTGGAATATTTTGGGATTTTTTCTGGGATTTTCAATTGTAATTCATGACAGAAATACATTACAGGCTGTGCTTGTTTTTGTTCAGTGTAAAATATGAATCTCATTAAACAGACAAGGATTTGATAATCAAAACTCGTTTAATTCTGAGCTTCAACATAATGGCAGGAGAGAATCAGCTCAGTTCAGCTTGTCAAAATACTTGAGCTTGCCTGACGGGTCTGGGATTATCTGCAGAGAACAACACAATGAATGAATGCACAAGCCATTTGGACTGAAGATAATCTCTCAGAAACGCAATCGCTGGGACACACACACACGCACACACACACTCACTGTGTCACTGCCTGGCTTCCATCCGGCTGGGCACACTGTAAAAATAAATAAATAATCTAATTCACACCAAGTAGACTTCCTATATTTCATACCTCACTGCTGCACCGTTTTCACCTCTTGATACAGCTGAAGTGTTTAAAGTTGAGGCAAGGCACAACCTCCCTCCCACAATAATGTGCGCTTTCTCCTATGTGAAGTGCTTTAGGCGTTTAGAAAACAACTAATAAAATAAACTATTCATGAACAGTGCCGTTAACTGTCGGAGGATTAGTTCTGCAGGGAGCCGTACCTTCACCATGTTTGTCCGTGTACTGGAAAGCTTGAACTAGTCTCAGAGTCTCATCCACAGAACGTCCCACTGGGAGATCATTCATGGTAATCTGTCTCAGGATTCCTCGATCATCAATGATGAACAGACCCCTAAATGAGAGAAGTACAGAGACCACTTTTACCTTATAAGAGGGAACAGGTGTTTTGTTGTAGAAAAGAGGACAAATTCTCAAGCTGTTGCAAATGTATTATCATCTTTTGACATGTGTGTGTGTTCCCTGTACCTGAGCGTGTGTGTGTGTGTGTTCCCCGTACCTGAGCGTGTGTGTGTGTGTGTTCCCCCTACCTGAGCGTGTGTGTGTGTGTCTGTTCCCCGTACCTGTGTGTGTGTGTTCCCCGTGTGTGTGTGTTCCCCGTGCGTGTGTGTTCCCCGTGCGTGTGTGTTCCCCGTGCGTGTGTGTTCCCCGTGCGTGTGTGTTCCCCGTGCGTGTGTGTTCCCCGTGCGTGTGTGTTCCCCGTACCTGTGTGTTCCCCGTACCTGTGTGTGTGTGTGTGTGTGTTCCCCGTACCTGTGTGTGTGTGTGTGTCTTCCCCGTACCTGTGTGTGTGTGTGTCTTCCCCGTACCTGTGTGTGTGTGTGTCTTCCCCGTACCTGTGTGTGTGTCTTCCCCGTACCTGTGTGTGTGTGTGTGTGTGTCTTCCCCGTACCTGTGTGTGTGTGTGTGTGTGTCTTCCCCGTACCTGTGTGTGTGTGTGTGTGTCTTCCCCGTACCTGTGTGTGTGTGTGTGTGTGTCTTCCCCGTACCTGTGTGTGTGTGTGTGTGTCTTCCCCGTACCTGTGTGTGTGTGTGTGTGTTCCCCGTACCTGTGTGTGTGTTCCCCGTACCTGTGTGTGTGTGTTCCCCGTACCTGTGTGTGTGTGTGTTCCCGTGCCTGTGTGTGTGTGTTCCCCGTACCTGTGTGTGTGTGTGTTCCCCGTACCTGTGTGTGTGTGTGTTCCCCGTACCTGTGTGTGTGTGTGTTCCCCGTACCTGTGTGTGTGTGTGTTCCCGTACCTGTGTGTGTGTGTGTTCCCCGTACCTGTGTGTGTGTGTGTTCCCCGTACCTGTGTGTGTGTGTGTTCCCCGTACCTGTGTGTGTGTGTTCCCCGTACCTGTGTGTCTGTGTGTTCCCCGTACCTGTGCGTGTGTGTTCCCCGTACCTGTGCGTGTGTGTTCCCCGTACCTGTGCGAGCGTGTGTGTTCCCGTACCTGTGCGAGCGTGTGTGTTCCCCGTACCTGTGCGTGCGTGTGTGTTCCCCGTACCTGAGCGTGCGTGTGTGTTCCCCGTACCTGAGCGTGCGTGTGTGTTCCCCGTACCTGAGCGTGTGTGTGTGTTCCCCGTACCTGAGCGTGTGTGTGTGTTCCCCGTACCTGAGCGTGTGTGTTCCCTGTACCTGAGCGTGTGTGTGTGTTCCCCGTACCTGAGCGTGTGTGTTCCCTGTACCTGAGCGTGTGTGTTCCCTGTACCTGAGCGTGTGTGTTCCCTGTACCTGAGCGTGTGTGTTCCCTGTACCTGAGCGTGTGTGTTCCCTGTACCTGAGCGTGTGTGTTCCCTGTACCTGAGCGTGTGTGTTCCCTGTACCTGAGCGTGTGTGTTCCCTGTACCTGAGCGTGTGTGTTCCCTGTACCTGAGCGTGTGTGTTCCCTGTACCTGAGCGTGTGTGTTCCCTGTACCTGAGCGTGTGTGTTCCCTGTACCTGTGTGTGTGTGTTCCCTGTACCTGAGCGTGTGTGTTCCCTGTACCTGTGCGTGTGTGTTCCCTGTACCTGTGCGTGTGTGTTCCCTGTACCTGAGCGTGTGTGTTCCCTGTACCTGAGCGTGTGTGTTCCCCTTACCTGTGTGAGCGTGTGTGTTCCCCGTACCTGTGTGAGCGTGTGTGTTCCCCGTACCTGAGCGTGCGTGTTCCCCGTACCTGTGCGTGTGTGTTCCCCGTACCTGTGCGTGTGTGTTCCCTGTACCTGTGCGTGTGTGTTCCCTGTACCTGTGCGTGTGTGTTCCCTGTACCTGAGCGTGTGTGTTCCCTGTACCTGTGCGTGTGTGTTCCCTGTACCTGTGCGTGTGTGTTCCCTGTACCTGAGCGTGTGTGTTCCCTGTACCTGAGCGTGTGTGTTCCCTGTACCTGAGCGTGTGTGTTCCCTGTACCTGAGTGTGTGTGTTCCCTGTACCTGAGTGTGTGTGTTCCCTGTACCTGTGTGTGTGTGTTCCCTGTACCTGTGTGTGTGTGTTCCCTGTACCTGTGTGTGTGTTCCCTGTACCTGTGTGTGTGTTCCCTGTACCTGTGTGTGTGTGTGTTCCCTGTACCTGTGTGTGTGTGTGTTCCCTGTACCTGTGTGTGTGTGTGTTCCCTGTACCTGTGTGTGTGTTCCCTGTACCTGTGTGTGTGTGTGTTCCCTGTACCTGTGTGTGTGTGTGTTCCCTGTACCGGTGTGTGTGTGTGTTCCCTGTACCTGAGGGCGTGTCCTGCATCTTCCAGGAAGACTCCATAGTCCTTTGATATCTGGTGTGTCAGGTCAGACAGCAGAGGGATTTTCATTGATCCAAGTCCACCTTGTTTCCTCGGTGTGTTGATCCTGTGGAAAATGAAAACCAGAGGTGTTGGAGAGTGATGGGAGGAGTGATGGGGGGAGTGATGGGGGGAGTGATGGGGGGAGTGATGGGGGGAGTGATGGGGGACAGCTCTTATTTAAAAGGACATGGAGCTTATCTTACCAAGCCAGATGGGTGAACTGTGAGTCCACAGAACAGGCAACCACCTCTGTGTTGATGGCACGGAACTCATGCACACGATCACTGAACGCTATTATCTCAGTGGGGCAGACGAAAGTACTGCAGGTACACAGAGCCAATGTCATTAGAGACATACATAAACTAATGTACTGCAGGTACACAGAGCCAATGTCATTAGAGACATACATAAACTAATGTACTGCAGGTACACAGAGCCAATGTCATTAGAGACATACATAAACTAACGTACTGCAGGTACACAGAGCCAATGTCATTAGAGACATACATAAACTAATGTACTGCAGGTACACAGAGCCAATGTCATTAGAGACATACATAATGAGTACCTAAGAGTTCATTAAAACACTCCCTAGTGAGCTGCTCACAAATCTTCAAGGCTTTATTATCTCCATGTAGTTCTGTTCTTGAGCTGTCCTGGTCTTGAATTTATTCTGTATCTTGTCTTATTAACGTTACCAGTTTGTTTTCATGGCAGGTAACATTTAGTCAGTGTGTTAAATAGGTACAGGAACAGGAAAAACACGAGTGTTAGCCAACAACAATTCTCTGACTATTGTAAACAAACAGGCTGTTGAAATACTCACAAGTCCAGGGGGTAAAAGAAGAACACCAGGTATTTCCCTTTGTAGTCAGACAGTTTGAGGTCCTTAAACTCACCATTGATGACAGCAGATCCCTCAAAATAAGGTGCCGGCTTTGAAACTGCAAAAAGACATCACTGCATTTGGTTACAGCTCAAAGGCAGCGGAAACAAGCTGCCTGACACCAAAACAAGCTGTCCGTACCGAACAAGCTGTCCGTACCGAACAAGCTGTCCGTACCGAACAAGCTGTCCGTACCGAACAAGCTGTCCCTACCGAACCAACATTATTTATTTAGTGTGCAATAAAACAATTAAAAACAGTTTTCATTTGTTGGTGAGCAGGAAGTTGTCTTAGGACAGGCTTGGGGCACACCTTGCTCTTATTTAAAGGGTTTCCCTCTTTGGTTCTCAGTTTAAGGTGATGTCTTGCATCTCTGATAATACTGTTACACACATGAATGCAGATTAATAAGGTAATAGGTTAAATGATACATAATGATGCCCATGGGATAATGTGTGATAATGTGGTATAAAGTGGTATAATGTGGGATGTGGTATAATGTGTGATAATGTGGGATGTGGTTGGTATAACGTGGGATGTGGTATAATGTGTGATAATGTGGGATGTGGTTGGTATAACGTGGTATAACATGGTATAACGTGTGATAATGTGGTATAATGTGGGATGTGGTATAATGTGGGATGTGGCATAATGTGGTATAATGTGGTATAATGTGGTATAATGTGGTATGTGTGATAATGTGGTATAATGTGGGATGTGGTATAATGTGTGATAATGTGTGATAATGTGTGATGATGTGGTATAATGTGTGATAATGTGGTATAATGTGGTATAATGTGGTATGTGTAATAATGTGGTATAATGTGGGATGTGGTATAATGTGTGATAATGTGTGATAATGTGGGATGTGGTTGGTATAACGTGGTATAACATGGTATAACGTGTGATAATGTGGTATAATGTGGGATGTGGTATAATGTGGGATGTGGCATAATGTGGTATGTGTGATAATGTGGTATAATGTGGGATGTGGTATAATGTGTGATAATGTGGTATAATGTGGGATGTGGTATAATGTGTGACAATGTGGTATAATGTGGTATAATGTGGGATGTGGTATAATGTGTGATAATGTGTGATAATGTGGTATAATGTGGTGTAATGTGTGATAATGTGTGATAATGTGTGATAATGTGTGATAATGTGGTATAATGTGGTATAATGTGGGATAATGTGGTATAATGTGGTGTAATGTGGTGTAATGTGTGATAATGTGTGATAATGTGGGATGTGGTATAATGTGGTATAATGTGGGATGTGGTATAATGTGGTATAATGTGGGATAATGTGGTATAATGTGGTATAATGTGGTGTAATGTGTGATAATGTGTGATAATGTGGTATAAAGTGGTATAATGTGGTATAATGTGGTATAATGTGGTATAATGTGGGATAATGTGGGATAATGTGTGATAATGTGGTATAAAGTGGTATAATGTGGGATGTGGTATAATGTGTGATAATGTGGGATGTGGTTGGTATAACGTGGTATAACGTGTGATAATGTGGTATAATGTGGGATGTGGTATAATGTGGGATGTGGCATAATGTGGTATAATGTGGTATAATGTGGTATAATGTGGGATGTGGTATAATGTGTGATAATGTAGTATAATGTGGTATAATGTGGTGTAATGTGGGATGTGGTATAATGTGTGATAATGTAGTATAATGTGGTATAATGTGGTGTAATGTGGTGTAATGTGTGATAATGTGGTATAACGTGTGATAATGTGGTATAATGTGGTGTAATGTGGTATGTGTGATAATGTGGTATAATGTGGGATGTGGTATAATGTGGTATAATGTGGGATGTGGCATAATGTGTGATAATGTGGTATAATGTGGGATGTGGTATAATGTGGGATGTGGCATAATGTGTGATAATGTGGGATGTGGTATAATGTGGTATAATGTGGTGGGATGTGGTATAATGTGTGATAATGTGTGATAATGTGGTATAATGTGTGATAATGTGGTGTAATGTGGTGTAATGTGGTGTAATGTGTGATAATGTGGTGTAATGTGTGATAATGTGTGATAATGTGTGATAATGTGTGATAATGTGGTATAATGTGGTATAATGTGGTGTGATAATGTGTGATAATGTGTGATAATGTGTGATAATGTGTGATAATGTGTGATCATGTGTGATCATGTGTGATCATGTGTGATCATGTGGTGTAATGTGGTGTAATGTGGTGTAATGTGGTGTAATGTGGTGTAATGTGTGATAATGTGTGATAATGTGGTATAATGTGGTATAATGTGGTGGGATGTGGTATAATGTGTGATAATGTGTGATAATGTGGTATAATGTGTGATAATGTGGTGTAATGTGGTGTAATGTGGTGTAATGTGTGATAATGTGGTGTAATGTGTGATAATGTGTGATAATGTGTGATAATGTGTGATAATGTGTGATAATGTGGTATAATGTGGTATAATGTGGTGTGATAATGTGTGATAATGTGTGATAATGTGTGATAATGTGTGATAATGTGTGATAATGTGTGATCATGTGTGATCATGTGTGATCATGTGGTGTAATGTGGTGTAATGTGGTGTAATGTGGTGTAATGTGGTGTAATGTGTGATAATGTGTGATAATGTGGTATAATGTGGTATAATGTGGTATAATGTGGTGTAATGTGTGATCATGTGTGATCATGTGGTATAATGTGGTGTAATGTGGTGTAATGTGGTGTAATGTGGTATAATGTGGGATATTGTGGGATAATGTGGGATAATGTGGTATAATGTGGGATATTGTGGTATAAAAGCAGCTGTTATTGTGCGGGACCTCCAGTCCAACACACAGTAGTTAATGAAGCCAGGACTGTTTGACATGACGTGTCCAAATGGAAGGACTATTATGTTGTTTAAATTAAAGTTACATATGGAATATAATCAAACTAACACAGACCGACATGTTGCATATTTCAGCGGTGAACTTTAATATGGATAACCCGTGATAGTTCGCAGCATAGAGCCTAGCTTATTATGTTTATTACCTACGGGTTAGATGTTAGTTAGCCATGTAGCTTTAACCCTAGAGGGGCCAACGAGTGCATAATAGTGTAAAACACCCTCGAGTAAAAATAACGTGCAAATAAATACAAGTAGAACTGTGCGGGAGAGAAATACCCACTTTTTGCCTTGCTGAGATGCAAGGAATGGTCCGAGACAGGCACCCGGAAAGCCTCCCCGGGGTAGACGTGTCCTCCTGCATAGTTGTAACACTCCTGCTCCTTCCTCCCATTAGATCCGTCTGGGGATGCAGAGCCAGGGGCCAGTTTAATCAGCACACACAATGTGCAAAACACACTAAACACTTGCTTTAACATGCTCGTATGACGGATGACATCCATTATAATGTCTGTCTGGACAGCACGTAGCTAACTGGGAGGAAGAACTACACATGCATGTGGGAGTGCACGCGCACGGGTTAAGTGCACGCGCGCGGGTTAAGTGCACGCGCGCGGGTTAAGTGCACGCGCGCGGGTTAAGTGCACGCGCGCGGGTTAAGTGCACGCGCGCGGGTTAAGTGCACGCGCGCGGGTTAAGTGCACGCGCGCGGGTTAAGTGCACGCGCAATGTGTGGCTCTGTCCAAATATTTCCATCATTGCTCACTTTTGTCCTTTTCCTCAAAGACAACATGCTTGTGATAACCTTAGGTATATCTAACTATTTATACATTTAATTTAAGCATTGTAATGATTTCCAGCTGAGGCTGTATACCCACATCATGTAATGTTTAACATATAAAAGACATGATTTTATAAACGCTATACGGCCCACTATATAATTATATAATGTAAAGGAATATTGGTGTTATGCATAGTAAAACCCGACCTCCCTGTCTTGTTTATAATCAGATATCAACCTTTACCAGTTTATCCTTTGATCTAGGTATACATATTTATATTACACGAACGTCTGTGAGCGTTTAGGGGCATTAAGCATAGATATACATAATCAAGGTATTTATTATGTATATTTACTATAAAGGTATTTATTATGTATATCTACTATGGCCCCAGTTTGTGCTCGTTTTTTTGTCGCGGACAAGTGCGTTTTGGAGCTGCGTATGTCGTCATCAGTAGTCGACGAGGGTTTTTCATTAGTTGTTTTGGCAGGCAGGAAAAAAACGGAAGGAGAAACGTTTCCCTGAATCAGTGGCGGCTAAATAGTATGCAAAAGATGATGACAATAATATCCAACGTGCTGAGGGGCAGTGCAAGCAGAAATGTAAGTATTGTTTCTACACATTATTTTAGTTTATGATTCAAACCACTTTAATTTAAAAGCGAGACAAGTGGTGGTGCTGACCTTGCAAAGGCCCTGATTTGTACCCTACGGATGGTTAGCAAGTTGGCTAGCCTGGACACATATCTGTATCTGTTGTTGACTGGCTTTAGTTCAATACATGAATGTCTCAGAGTTGTTGTATAGATAACTAACTGAACTTACTCTAAAATCCCTGCCTGATGACATCCTCTACTGAGTTTATACTGTAAACCTACTAACTACCTTAGATCCTAGTGAATCATATCGGCTAACAGTGGTGTTACTAACATAACAGGTTCGACAGTCATTAACTTCACTGCTGATTGGATAACAACCCTTTATAGTTTAATCTCCAATCAAGAAGCATCATCACATCCGATGATTGATGACTAACTGAACCTTTAAAGCAAGAGCGCCACCTCATGTCTTAACATTGTCATGTTTTATTGTTTCTTAGCCATAATTAGTAATTCTAGGTATTTATCACGACAGCCAAGAGTAATTCAGTTTAATTATGAGAACAGTACTAAAGTGTCAGTGTACTAATGACAGAGGATACGTGTTATTGCAATAACTGATATGGAACTTAAAAGCACCAATGATGTCCATGCTTGACCAAGATTTTTAGAACTGCTTGGCGTATTATTCAGAACCAGAACCCACAGTATCTTTTCCATGATTATGTTTAACAGTATTTGAGAATGTGTTTTTTATCATAAGCAATCACTTTGACCTATAAATCCTACTCCGAACACCACATGTTTATTATGTCACTTATTTTGAGCCAGAATTGGGCACCCCACTCACAGTTAAGAGACTGCCCAGTTTCAAAACCAGTGTAGTCGCCTTGTGCAGTTCAATGCAAACCTTTAACCGGCTAGTTAAACCGGCTAGTTAAACCGGCTAGTTTAACAACCTTAAACATTCCGTTGTCAGCACTTTTCCTTTTAAGTTTGACAACATAATGATTGTCGGTAATTGTTTTCTTCATTCCGATGATGTCTTTAACTGGTATCTGTGTCACTTTTACTGTATCTGGTTTTCTCTCCCATTGGCTGCCTGATAGGGAGGCCAGGTTGTGTCAGAGGTAAGATATGGTTTTACCAGTATAGTAGGAGATCAACTCTGTGTGCCAGATCCTACTGTTGTGCTCGAGCTTGATCGGTTTCTTTCACATGTCATTTCACTCAATGATTTTAGTTAATTTAGATAACTGGTTGAGATGTTTGTACTGATCACTTTTTGTTGTGTGTCAATATACAGCAACCTTTAACATTGTTCTGCTAATCCCTTATCCTGTTGCCGTTTTGAATATTCTTACACTTCACATCTTTGTCATATGCACACAGACATGTCCATTCTTATCACTAATGGGGTAGTGGTGCCAAGGCCAACCGCTTAGATCCTTTAACAAAGCCCAAACCGGTTGGGTTGGTTGGTGTATGTTGAAGGGTTATGAATACTGTTCACAATTAGCCTCTTTTGGTCTGTTATGTTTCAAAAAGGACATTTGTTCGTGAATACTTTTATTTTGTAGTATACTATATTTAGATGTCTCTTATGGCTAGTTTTGATCCCCAAACGATGATTCATAAATTACATGCAACACTCCCAACGCCCTTTCAACATTTAGGATTTCAGCTGAAGGAGTTAACTGCTGCTGTTTTCTGAGCTCTCAGTTTGAATCGTGTCAATCTCAGTTACTTTACAGGGGTTCAACTAACTGTTTGTTGTCCAACCCAAAAATGTATTTGGTCTTCAACACAACAATCTCTTATTTATCATTCACTAAACCTATACGATTAAGTAAGGACATTTTCTGGACAATTTTTTTTTGCTGCTAGTCCGTATTCCTGTTTGTTAGTTTTTAGTATTTTTCTAGACAGATTTCAGTGGTGGTTTTCAGAGGCAATAAAACTGGTTCAGATGAATTGTGTTTCTGAATCAGTCTCTGCAAGTCCAGCTCCACTTGTCTTGTTGTGTATTTCTGTTATTAAAACATCTGGTTGAATGTACGTGTGTAGTGA
Organism: Dallia pectoralis; assembly: GCA_029465975.1. Lineage (NCBI taxonomy): Eukaryota > Metazoa > Chordata > Actinopteri > Esociformes > Umbridae > Dallia > Dallia pectoralis. Next base: position 15,462,245 of record CM055747.1, on the reverse strand, counting down.
ACCTTTTAATGTCCTCTGTTTTCCTTTAAAACATCTGGTTGAATGTACGTATGTAGTGAACCTTTTAATGTCCTCTGTTTTCCTTTAAAACATCTGGTTGAATGTACGGTTGATGTGAACCTTTTAATGTCCTCTGTTTTCCTTTAAAACATCTGGTTGAATGTACGTTTGTAGTGAACCTTTTAATGTCTTCTGTTTTCCTTTAAAACATCTGGTTGAATGTACGGTTGTAGTTAAACTTTTAATGTCCTCTGTTTTCCTTTAAAACATCTGGTTGAATGTACGGTTGTAGTTAAACATTTAATGTCCTCTGTTTTCCTTTAGGCAGCAAGTGCAGTGGTGTTGTCACGCTCATACGCAGACTTCACTCCTGAAGCCACATTTGACATAAAGGTAAAACAAATAAGTAACCATTTACTTCAGTTAATGCTCAGTGTTGGCCTTGAGTTTTCAGTGTATATATATATATATATATATATGTATATGTATGTGTGTCCGTGTGTGTGTGTGTGTGTCCGGTAGAAAGTTGACATTTATCGTCTGGAGGAGGGCCCCCCCCTGACATCCACTTTGACCCGTGAGGATGGGTTAAAGTACTACCGGACCATGCAGACCATCAGACGGATGGAGCTGAAGGCAGATCAACTGTACAAGCAGAAGATTATCAGAGGCTTCTGTCACCTTTATGATGGCCAGGTGAGAGCTCACATAGCACACATAGTACACATAGCACACACAACACTCATAGTCCCTCTCAGACGTTAGCTGACCCTAGTACGAACACATTTAGATGCCACCTGTCATGGCCATGCTAATGTGTCCATGCTAATGTGTCCATGCTAATGTGTCCATGCTAATGTGTCCATGCTAATGTGTCCATGCTAATGTGGTCATGTGACATACGTTTGCGAGCTAGCCAACAGTGTTACAATGTAATTAACTAATGTGTGCTTGTTGTGCACATCTATTTCTGGTTTGAATGACCTTGTAAAGAGGGAATATCATTAACACATTCTCTACATCCCAAGCCAGCCACTTTTGTTTTGCCCTGCAGTTGTGTCGGTAAAATAACTGTCTCTTCTACAAGTCAGCATTTAAATTGAAATGCTCAGAGATTTTGTTTTTGTTTTTCAATACTAGGAAGCGTGTGCGGTTGGAATCGAGGGGGGAATCACTCTGTCTGACCACCTGATCACAGCTTATCGTGCCCACGGTTACACCCTCACCAGAGGAGGGACTGTCAGGGAAATCATGGCTGAGCTTACTGGTGAGGACTCAGTCCAATGCATTACCATAATAACTGCTAATTACTGCTAATTACTGCTAATTACTGCTAATAACTGCTAATTACTGCTAATTACTGCTAATTACTGCTAATTACTGCTAATAACTGCTAATAACTGATAACCGCTAATAACCGCTAATAACTGCTAATAACCACTAATAACCGCTAATTACTGCTAATAACTGCTAATTATTGCTAATTACTGCTAATAACTGCTAATAACTGCTAATTACTGCTAATTACTGCTAATAACTGCTAATAACTGCTAATAACTGCTAATAACTGCTAATAACTGCTAATTACTGCTAATTACTGCTAATTATTGCTAATTATTGCTAATTACTGCTAATAACTGCTAATAACTGCTAATAACTGCTAATAACTGCTAATAACTGCTAATAACTGCTAATTACTGCTAATAACTGCTAATAACTGCTAATAACTGCTAATAACCGCTAATAACTGCTAATAACCGCTAATAACTGAACTATACGTCTCTGGTTTTATCTTTGGAACTACTGAAACTTTGGACTCTTTGTTATCAACCCTGATTTTTTGTTTTCTTCGCCCCGCTTTTGTCTTTCAGGTCGCAGAGGAGGCATTGCTAAGGGAAAGGGGGGCTCTATGCACATGTACACTAAAAACTTCTATGGTGGCAACGGAATTGTGGGAGCTCAGGTAATTCCACATCACCTAGGTGGGAGCTCAGGTTATTCCACATTACCTAGGTGGGAGCTCAGGTCATACCACATTACCTAGGTGGGAGCTCAGGTAATTCCACATTACCTCGGTGGGAGCTCAGGTTATTCCACATTACCTCGGTGGGAGCTCTGTTTATTCCACATTACCTCGGTGGGAGCTCAGGTTATTCCACATTACCTCGGTGGGAGCTCAGGTTATTCCACATTACCTCGGTGGGAGCTCAGGCTATTCCACATTACCTCGGTGGGAGCTCAGGCTATTCCACATTACCTCGGTGGGAGCTCAGGCTATTTCACATTACCTCGGTGGGAGCTCAGGCTATTCCACATTACCTCGGTGGGAGCTCAGGTTATTCCACATTACGTACCTTTAGCCATCTTTGATTTGGAAGAATCTTTTTAGATCTAAATAATTTTGTCTCTGGTCTTTATCCCGTTCAAAGATGTTGAATGGTTTGTTTCCAACTGGTGAATATTGTTCCCACAGGTGCCTCTGGGAGCTGGCGTTGCCCTGGCATGTAAATACCTTGGCACAGACCAGCTCTGTGTCAGTCTGTATGGTGACGGAGCAGCCAACCAGGTTTGACGGGCGCCAGCCTCATGACACCCATCTACAGTAACACTTATGTTAGGATTTGACTCTCAACTGTATTTCCATGTATCTGCAGGGTCAGATCTTCGAGACGTATAATATGGCATCACTTTGGAAGTTGCCCATCATCTTCATTTGTGAGAACAACCAGTACGGCATGGGCACGTCAGTAGAGCGAGCTGCTGCCAGCACAGATTACTACATGAGAGGACACTACATTCCTGGCCTGAGGGTAGGTGCGCTAGCTAATGTGCTCGCATGTTGGTACACCTTCCAGAAAGGCCATAGTTCAACTCATCACATCTCTGTACAGGTGGACGGGATGGATGTGCTGTGTGTCAGAGAGGCGACCAAATTTGCAGCGGACCACTGTCGATCTGGGAAGGTGAGTGTGTACGTGGGAAGGGGAGTGGCCAGGGGGTGGGATACTGTGGGAAGGGGAGTGGCCAGGGGGTGGGACACTGTGGGAAGGGGAGTGGCCAGGGGGTGGGATACTGTGGGAAGGGGAGTGGCCGGGTGGTGGGATACTGTGGGAAGGGGAGTGGCCAGGGGGTGGGATACTGTGGGAAGGGGAGTGGCCAGGGGGTGGGATACTGTGGGAAGGGGAGTGGCCAGGGGTGGGATACTGTGGGAAGGGGAGTGGCCAGGTGGTGGGATACTGTGGGAAGGGGAGTGGCCAGGTTAGTCAGGTGGTGGGATACTGTGGGAAGGGGAGTGGCCAGGTTATTCAGGTGGTGGGATACTGTGGGAAGGGGAGTGACCAGGTTATTCAGGTGGTGGGATACTGTGGGAAAGGGAGTGGCCAGGTTAGTCAGGTGGTGGGATACTGTGGGAAGGGGAGTGGCCAGGTTAGTCAGGGGGTGGGATACTGTGGGAAGGGGAGTGGCCAGGTTAGTCAGGTGGTGGGATACTGTGGGAAGGGGAGTGGCCAGGTTAGTCAGGTGGTGGGATACTGTGGGAAGGGGAGTGTCCAGGGGGTGGGATACAGTGGGAAGGGGAGTGTCTACGTTAGTCAGGTGGTGGGATACTGTGGGAAGGGGAGTGTCTACGTTAGTCAGGTGGTGGGATACTGTGGGAAGAGGAGTGTCTACGTTAGTCAGGTGGTGGGATACTGTGCATGTGCAGGTTGGGGGGTTTTGGTATCACAGCTGTTTCTATGTTCCACCTGTGTTCAGGGCCCGATTCTCATGGAGCTTCAGACCTACCGTTACCATGGACACAGCATGAGTGACCCCGGGGTCAGGTAAAAGTCCACATCTATGTCCCTGTTGCTCGATAACTTCAGCTGTAATCGTAAGTCTGTTTGTATAAATAGTTTGTCTTGGCAGGGATTCACCAGCTAGCCTTTAAGTGCTCTAACAAACCAACGCCCTGGCATCTACCCGTTACCCAGTAGCCTCGTTTACCCACCCTGGTAACACAAACACCCTGGCATCTACCCGTTCACCTGTAGCCTCGTTTACCCACCCTGGTAACCGCCCAACGCCCTGGCATCTACCCGTTACCCAGTAGCCTCGTTTACCCACCCTGGTAACAGCCCAACGCCCTGGCATCTACCCGTTACCAGGTAGCCTTGTTTACCCACCCTGGTAACACAAACGCCCTGGCATCTACCCGTTCACCTGTAGCCTCGTTTACCCACCCTGGTAACCCACCCCAACGCCCTGGCATCTACCCGTTCACCTGTAGCCTCATTTACCCACCCTGGTAACACAGCCCAACGCCCTGGCATCTACCCGTTACCCAGTAGCCTCGTTTACCCACCCTGGTAACATACCAACGCCCTGGCATCTACCCGTTCACCTGTAGCCTCGTTTACCCACCCTGGTAACCCAGTCAAACCCTGACCTTTGAACCCTACCTGCCCTTTCGCCCCTCAGCTACCGCACGCGTGAGGAGATCCAGGAAGTCCGCAGTAAGAGTGACCCCATATCCATGCTGAAGGATCGCATGCTCAGCAACAATATGGCCAGTGTGGAGGAGCTCAAGGTGACTGGTACACATTTATCTAGTGTGGAGGAGCTCAAGGTGACTGGTACACATTTATCTAGTGTGGAGGAGCTCAAGGTGACTGGTACACATTTATCTAGTGTGGAGGAGCTCAAGGTGACTGGTACACATTTATCTAGTGTGGAGGAGCTCAAGGTGACTGGTACACATTTATCTAGTGTGGAGGAGCTCAAGGTGACTGGTACACATTTATCTAGTGTGGAGGAGCTCAAGGTGACTGGTACACATTTATCTAGTGTGGAGGAGCTCAAGGTGACTGGTACACATTTATCTAGTGTGGAGGAGCTCAAGGTGACTGGTACACATTTATCTAGTGTGGAGGAGCTCAAGGTGACTGGTACACATTTATCTAGTGTGGAGGAGCTCAAGGTGACTGGTACACATTTATCTAGTGTGGAGGAGCTCAAGGTGACTGGTACACATTTATCTAGTGTGGAGGAGCTCATTTAAGGTGACTGGTACACATTTATCTAGTGTGGAGGAGCTCAAGGTGACTGGTACACATTTATCTAGTGTGGAGGAGCTCAAGGTGACTGGTACACATTTATCTAGTGTGGAGGAGCTCAAGGTGACTGGTACACATTTATCTAGTGTGGAGGAGCTCAAGGTGACTGGTACACATTTATCTAGTGTGGAGGAGCTCAAGGTGACTGGTACACATTTATCTAGTGTGGAGGAGCTCAAGGTGACTGGTACACATTTATCTAGTGTGGAGGAGCTCAAGGTGACTGGTACACATTTATCTAGTGTGGAGGAGCTCAAGGTGACTGGTACACATTTATCTAGTGTGGAGGAGCTCAAGGTGACTGGTACACATTTATCTAGTGTGGAGGAGCTCAAGGTGACTGGTACACATTTATCTAGTGTGGAGGAGCTCAAGGTGACTGGTACACATTTATCTAGTGTGGAGGAGCTCAAGGTGACTGGTACACATTTATCTAGTGTGGAGGAGCTCAAGGTGACTGGTACACATTTATCTAGTGTGGAGGAGCTCAAGGTGACTGGTACACATTTATCTAGTGTGGAGGAGCTCAAGGTGACTGGTACACATTTATCTAGTGTGGAGGAGCTCAAGGTGACTGGTACACATTTATCTAGTGTGGAGGAGCTCAAGGTGACTGGTACACATTTATCTAGTGTGGAGGAGCTCAAGGTGACTGGTACACATTTATTCATAAACATCTCATTCAACACCGTAACCAGTACCAGTAACGCGTAACGACTCAAGCATGTCTTTGACAATGTAATAATGATCGACTGTCCCGACTGTGTGCAGGAGATCGATATTGCGGTGCGGAAGGAGATTGAGGATGCGGCCCAGTTTGCCACCACAGACCCTGAGCCTCCTCTGGATGACCTCTGTAGCCACATCTACGCCAACGAAAAGCCTTTTGAAGTGCGTGGTGCAACCCCGTGGACAAAGCTGACGTCCCACAGCTAAGGGTCTGTTAGACACCCAGGCTCCATCTGTTTGTACCCAGGCTCCATCTGTTTGTACCCAGGCTCCATCTGTTTGTACCCAGGCTCCATCTGTTTGTACCCAGACTCCATCTGTTTGTACCCAGGCTCCATCTGTTTGTACCCAGGCTCCATCTGTTTGCACCCAGGCTCCATCTGTTTGTACCCAGGCTCCATCTGTTTGTACCCAGGCTCCATCTGTTTGTACCCAGGCTCCATCTGTTAGACACCCAGGCTCCATCTGTTTGTACCCAGGCTCCATCTGTTTGTACCCAGGCTCCATCTGTTTGTACCCAGGCTCCATCTGTTTGTACCCAGGCTCCATCTGTTTGTACCCAGGCTCCATCTGTTTGTACCCAGGCTCCATCTGTTTGTACCCAGGCTCCATCTGCTCCATCTGTTTTACCCAGGCTCCATCTGTTTGTACCCAGGCTCCATCTGTTTGTACCCAGGCTCCATCTGTTTGTACCCAGGCTCCATCTGTTTGTACCCAGGCTCCATCTGTTTGTACCCAGGCTCCATCTGTTTGTACCCAGGCTCCATCTGTTTGTACCCAGGCTCCATCTGTTTGTACCCAGGCTCCATCTGTTTGTACCCAGGCTCCATCTGTTTGTACCCAGGCTCCATCTGTTTGTACCCAGGCTCCATCTGTTTGTACCCAGGCTCCATCTGTTTGTACCCAGGCTCCATCTGTTTGTACCCAGGCTCCATCTGTTTGTACCCAGGCTCCATCTGTTTGTACCCAGGCTCCATCTGTTTGTACCCAGGCTCCATCTGTTTGTACCCAGGCTCCATCTGTTTGTACCCAGGCTCCATCTGTTTGTACCCAGGCTCCATCTGTTTGTACCCAGGCTCCATCTGTTTGTACCCAGGCTCCATCTGTTTGTACCCAGGCTCCATCTGTTTGTACCCAGGCTCCATCTGTTTGTACCCAGGCTCCATCTGTTTGTACCCAGGCTCCATCTGTTTGTACCCAGGCTCCATCTGTTTTACCCAGGCTCCATCTGTTTGTACCCAGGCTCCATCTGTTTGTACCCAGGCTCCATCTGCTCCATCTGTTTGTACCCAGGCTCCATCTGTTTGTACCCAGGCTCCATCTGTTTTGTCCATCCCAGGCTCCATCTGTTTGTACCCAGGCTCCATCTGTTTGTACCCAGGCTCCATCTGTTTGTACCCAGACTCCATCTGTTAGACACCCAGGCTCCATCTGTTTGTACCCAGGCTCCATCTGTTTGTACCCAGGCTCCATCTGTTTGTACCCAGGCTCCATCTGTTTGTACCCAGGCTCCATCTGTTTGACAGCCAATCTTAATCCCTGGCCAATATTAAGTCCTACCAACCACACATGTACTGTTGAACCTCTGTATGCATCCAAACACTCCTACACACTAAATGCGTGTGTGGCTGGTTCCATATCTCCATGACGATCAGAGTGGCTGTTACATGCGGTGCACATGTGACACTATTGAAACGTCTCTGTTGAAATGTCACTTAAAACAGAGAAGTAAGAGACGGTTACGGCACCTCACCATGTTGTGAAACTGGTCTGGTAGATCGGTTGTCATACACAACGTTAGTGGCTTAGATATTTCTATTTTAAAGTGGTGATTGTTTAGGTTTTGTCTCTCAATAGATTTGAAAAGGACCCTTTATGTGAAAGGATTTAGATTTGGATGTTAACATTTGGCCAAATCCAATCTACGCCTGCAGGACTTTGTGTTTATAAGGTCTAATGTGTCTGTTACAAGGGCAGTCCGGAACAAAAACACTGCAGATATGTATGGATGAAAGCTGAGTCTGGACATTTGGATGTGAATATTTAATATTACTTCACTGTCCCATCATTATATAGGAACATAAACGTTTAAACCCTGTGCTGTCTTTTTACCTTGGAAATAATTTAGTTCTATTGGCCTCTCATATTTATTGCTGAATGTGTTTTGTAACTAGCATACCAATGCTGTGTTTTAAACTACAAACCCTTCAAGCAGGAAGAGAAAATGTCTCGGTTAGGAGTCTTGATGGTCAGCTGTTACTGTGTTATTGTCAGAATACAGATACTAGTGGTACTACAGGGATCTGGTTTACCTGTTTAAATCAGTATGTATGTGCACTTTGGTTATCATCTGTCTGTCAAAACAAAGTGAAATAAATTGGAAAGAGAATTTCAAACTTGTCTTGGGCATTTTGTTTGCGTGTGCGTGCGTGAGCGGTCAGTAGAGGGCTGCATTTGCAATAACAACATTCTGACTAATTGGCTTTGAATGAGTGTCTAATTAATGACATAAACATATTCTATTTTAGTTTGTGTCCTTGTTTAATGGCACGAATGAAAAGCTAAATGTTGCAAAATGGCACCTCATTTCAAATAACAAAACCAGTCACATGATTCACCAACTAAATGTTTTTCAAGGCATTGTAATTCAATGTTTAAAAGTGGTCTTGCATATCAGGTTGTGAATCACCATCCCATTAGAAATACCCTGCTCTCTTCAATCTATTTCCGTTGGCTGAAATCGGTCACTTATTTTTGTCTTTATTAGACACCTTATTTGTTTGCAAGGTGGAGCATTAAGATTGATGTTCGTGCCACTATTATTGTCCCAGTTAATCCATTTGAGTAACACAGGTTCTAATTCCACATATTGTTACCTGTGTTGAGTAACACAGTTTATAATTCCACGTATTTTTACCTGTTTTGAGTAATAGGGTTTCTAAGTCCACTTATTGTTACCTGTGTTGAGTAATAGGGTTTCTAATTCTACTTCTTATTACCTGTGTTGAGTAACACAGTTTATAATTCCACTTATTGTTACCTGTGTTGAGTAATAGGGTTTCTATTTCTACTTCTTATTACCTGTGTTGAGTAACACAGTTTATAATTCCACTTATTGTTACCTGTGTTGAGTAATAGGGTTTCTATTTCCACTTATTATTACCTGTGTTGAGTAACACAGTTTCTAATTCCACTTATTATTACCTGTGTTGAGTAACACAGTTTCTAATTCCACTTATTATTACCTGTGTTGAGTAACACAGTTTCTAATTCCACTTATTATTACCTGTGTTGAGTAACACAGTTTCTAATTCCACTTATTATTACCTGTGTTGAGTAATAGGGTTTCTATTTCCACTTATTATTACCTGTGTTGAGTAACACAGTTTCTAATTCCACTTATTATTACCTGTGTTGAGTAATAGGGTTTCTATTTCCACTTATTATTACCTGTGTTGAGTAATAGGGTTTCTATTTCCACTTATTATTACCTGTGTTGAGTAACACAGTTTCTAATTCCACTTATTATTACCTGTGTTGAGTAATAGGGTTTCTATTTCCACTTATTATTACCTGTGTTGAGTAACACAGTTTCTAATTCCACTTATTATTACCTGTGTTGAGTAATAGGGTTTCTATTTCCACTTATTATTACCTGTGTTGAGTAACCCAGTTTCGAATTCCACTTATTATTACCTGTGTTGAGTAACACAGTTTCTAATTCCACTTATTATTACCTGTGTTGAGTAATAGGGTTTCTATTTCCACTTATTATTACCTGTGTTGAGTAACACAGTTTCTAATTCCACTTATTATTGCCTGTGTTGAGTAATAGGGTTTCTATTTCCACTTATTATTACCTGTGTTGAGTAACACAGTTTCTAATTCCACTTATTATTACCTGTGTTGAGTAACACAGTTTCTAACCAATGACTGGTGTGTGACGCATTCCTCAGCCTCGTTCTGACACACAGGTAAACCGGAGCCACGGCGCCATATTGAGACAGAAGGGAAGTGACTGATTTAGTTGTATAAAACTAAGTGCTTATTAGCTTGGTTAAATATGTAGTTTGTAGACAACTATACGAAGACTGGTATAAGCATTTGAAAAAGCGTTCGTCACGATTGCGTTGTTTAATAGTGTTTTAACTTTCCGTTTAAGAGAGACCCCGTGTTCATATCTATCTGGATATCTGCAAGTCAAGTCTTGAAGTTTGGACTGAACCAAACTCTGTGAAGTTAAACTCTGTGGACTAAACTCTGTGAAGTTAAACTCTGTGGACTAAACTCTGTGAAGTTAAACTCTGTGGACTAAACTCTGTGGAGATAAACTCTGTGGAGATAAACTCTGTGGACTAAACTTTGTGAAGTTAAACTCTGTGGACTAAACTCTGTGGAGATAAACTCTGTGGACTAAACTTTGTGAAGTTAAACTCTGTGGACTAAACTTTGTGAAGTTAAACTCTGTGGACTAAACTTTGTGAAGTTAAACTCTGTGGACTAAACTCTGTGAAGTTAAACTCTGTGGACTAAACTTTGTGAAGTTAAACTCTGTGGACTAAACTTTGTGAAGTTAAACTCTGTGGACTAAACTTTGTGAAGTTAAACTCTGTGGACTAAACTTTGTGGACTAAACTCTGTGGAGATAAACTCTGTGGACTAAACTTTGTGGACTAAACTCTGTGGAGATAAACTCTGTGGACTAAACTTTGTGGACTAAACTCTGTGGAGTTAAACTCTGTGGACTAAACTTTGTGGACTAAACTCTGTGAAGATGCCGTTGGCACATTTTGGAGGAGCTCCCTTCCTGAAAGGAGGCTTGGAAAGTTCAGAACCTGAGGTAAATACACATGAAACAGAGGTAAATACACATGAAACAGAGGTAAATACAGATGAAACAGGTAAATACACATGAAACAGAGGTAAATACACATGAAACAGAGGTAAATACACATGAAACAGAGGTAAATACAGATGAAACAGAGGTAAATACACATGAAACAGAGGTAAATACACATGAAACAGAGGTAAATACACATGAAACAGAGGTAAATACACATGAAACAGAGGTAAATACACATGAAACAGAGGTAAATACACATGAAACAGAGGTAAATACACATGAAACAGAGGTAAATACACATGAAACAGAGGTAAATACACATGAAACAGAGGTAAATACACATGAAACAGAGGTAAATACACATGAAACAGAGGTAAATACACATGAAACAGAGGTAAATACACATGAAACAGAGGTAAATACACATGAAACAGAGGTAAATGCACATGAAACAGAGGTAAATGCACATGAAACAGAGGTAAATGCACATGAAACAGAGGTAAATGCACATGAAACAGAGGTAAATACACATGAAACAGAGGTAAATACACATGAAACAGAGGTAAATACACATGAAACAGAGGTAAATGCACATGAAACAGAAGTAAATACACATGAAACAGAGGTAAATACACATGAAACAGAGGTAAATACACATGAAACAGAGGTAAATACACATGAAACAGAGGTAAATACACATGAAACAGAGGTAAATACACATGAAACAGAGGTAAATACACATGAAACAGAGGTAAATACAATTTAGTGAAATAGGGACAGCGGATTTATGGGATCAAATAGCCCGTTCCACTTTTTGAATCTACGCCCTTAAGTTGTGTGAAAGCACATTTGTATTTGTGCACAAACTACTGTCTCTCTTCAACTTCAACTATTAACGACTGACTTGCGATCTGTCTAATAAGTGTCATGTAAGTGTCGGCTGCTGCATTATACGAAATGTAGTAGGAAGTTGTGTTAAACAAAACGCTTTCACTTATTATGGACACAATCACATCTATGTGTCATTTATAAAGTGTCAAACTACTGAATCCAGTTGTTTTCTATGTTTTATAATAAACTAATAATTTGGCATTAAAGCGCAGACCGTGAAACCTCCCCTAACCCAACTGGAGAGATTAACTGTGTTCTCTGTTGTGCAGGTTATGGACGAGTCTATGTGTGAGGAGGAGACTGTGTGCAGTGTAAGTAATACTACTGTATGTAAGTAATACTACTGTGTGTAAGTAATACTACTGTGTGTAGTGTAAGTAATACTACTGTGTGTAGTGTAAGTAATACTACTGTATGTAAGTAATACTACTGTGTGTAAGTAATACTACTGTGTGTAGTGTAAGTAATACTACTGTGTGTAGTGTAAGTAATACTACTGTGTGTAGTGTAAGTAATACTACTGTGTGTAGTGTAAGTAATACTACTGTATGTAAGTAATACTACTGTATGTAAGTAATACTACTGTGTGTAAGTAATACTACTGTATGTAGTGTAAGTAATACTACTGTGTTTAGTGTAAGTAATACTACTGTGTGTAAGTAATACTACTGTATGTAGTGTAAGTAATACTACTGTGTGTAGTGTAAGTAATAATACTGTATGTAAGTAATACTACTGTGTGTAGTGTAAGTAATACTACTGTATGTAAGTAATACTACTGTGTGTAGTGTAAGTAATACTACTGTGTGTAGTGTAAGTAATACTACTGTGTGTAAGTAATACTACTGTATGTAAGTAATACTACTGTATGTAAGTAATACTACTGTGTGTAAGTAATACTACTGTGTGTAGTGTAAGTAATACTACTGTGTGTAGTGTAAGTAATACTACTGTGTGTAAGTAATACTACTGTGTGTAAGTAATACTACTGTGTGTAGTGTAAGTAATACTACTGTGTGTAGTGTAAGTAATACTACTGTGTGTAGTGTAAGTAATACTACTGTGTGTGTGTAAGTAATACTACTGTGTGTAAGTAATACTACTGTGTGTAAGTAATACTACTGTGTGTAAGTAATACTACTGTATGTAGTGTAAGTAATACTACTGTGTTTAGTGTGTACTGTGTGTAAGTAATACTACTGTGTGTAGTGTAAGTAATACTACTGTGTGTAGTGTAAGTAATAATACTGTATGTAAGTAATACTACTGTGTGTAGTGTAAGTAATACTACTGTGTGTAAGTAATACTACTGTGTGTAAGTAATACTACTGTGTGTAGTGTAAGTAATACTACTGTGTGTAGTGTAAGTAATACTACTGTGTGTAAGTAATACTACTGTATGTAAGTAATACTACTGTGTGTAGTGTAAGTAATACTACTGTGTGTAGTGTAAGTAATACTACTGTGTAAGTAATACTACTGTGTGTAAGTAATACTACTGTGTGTAGTGTAAGTAATACTACTGTGTGTAGTGTAAGTAATACTACTGTATGTAAGTAATACTACTGTATGTAAGTAATACTACTGTGTGTAAGTAATACTACTGTATGTAGTGTAAGTAATACTACTGTGTTTAGTGTAAGTAATACTACTGTGTGTAAGTAATACTACTGTATGTAGTGTAAGTAATACTACTGTGTGTAGTGTAAGTAATAATACTGTATGTAAGTAATACTACTGTGTGTAGTGTAAGTAATACTACTGTATGTAAGTAATACTACTGTGTGTAAGTAATACTACTGTGTGTAGTGTAAGTAATACTACTGTGTGTAAGTAATACTACTGTGTGTAAGTAATACTACTGTATGTAGTGTAAGTAATACTACTGTATGTAAGTAATACTACTGTGTGTAGTGTAAGTAATACCACTGTGTGTAAGTAATACTACTGTATGTAAGTAATACTACTGTGTGTAAGTAATACTACTGTATGTAGTGTAAGTAATACTACTGTATGTAGTGTAAGTAATACTACTGTGTGTAGTGTAAGTAATACTACTGTGTGTAAGTAATACTACTGTATGTAGTGAAAGTAATACTACTGTGTGTAGTGTAAGTAATAATACTGTATGTAAGTAATACTACTGTGTGTAGTGTAAGTAATACTACTGTGTGTAGTGTAAGTAATACTACTGTGTGTAGTGTAAGTAATACTACTGTGTGTAGTGTAAGTAATACTACTGTGTGTAGTGTAAGTAATACTACTGTGTGTAGTGTAAGTAATACTACTGTGTGTAGTGTAAGTTATACTACTGTGTGTAGTGTAAGTAATACTACTGTGTGCAGTGTAAGTAATACTACTGTATGTAAGTAATACTACTGTGTGTAAGTAATACTACTGTATGTAGTGTAAGTAATACTACTGTGTGTAGTGTAAGTAATACTACTGTGTGTAAGTAATACTACTGTATGTAGTGTAAGTAATACTACTGTGTGTAGTGTAAGTAATAATACTGTATGTAAGTAATACTACTGTGTGTAGTGTAAGTAATACTACTGTGTGTAGTGTAAGTAATAATACTGTATGTAAGTAATACTACTGTGTGTAGTGTAAGTAATACTACTGTATGTAAGTAATACTACTGTGTGTAGTGTAAGTAATACTACTGTGTGTAGTGTAAGTAATACTACTGTGTGTAAGTAATACTACTGTATGTAAGTAATACTACTGTGTGTAAGTAATACTACTGTGTGTAGTGTAAGTAATACTACTGTGTGTAAGTAATACTACTGTGTGTAAGTAATACTACTGTGTGTAAGTAATACTACTATGTGTAGTGTAAGTAATACTACTGTGTGTAAGTAATACTGCTGTGTGTAAGTAATACTACTGTGTGTAAGTAATACTACTATGTGTAGTGTAAGTAATACTACTGTGTGTAAGTATTACTACTGTGTGTAAGTAATACTACTGTGTGTAAGTAATACTACTGTAGTGTAAGTAATACTACTGTAGTGTAAGTAATACTACTGTGTGTAGTGTAAGTAATACTACTGTATGTAGTGTAAGTAATACTACTGTGTGTAGTGTAAGTAATACTACTGTGTGTAAGTAATACCACTGTGTGTAAGTAATACTACTGTGTGTAGTGTAAGTAATACTACTGTGTGTAAGTAATACTACTGTGTGTAAGTAATACTACTGTGTGTAAGTAATACTACTGTAGTGTAAGTAATACTACTGTAGTGTAAGTAATACTACTGTGTGTAGTGTAAGTGATACTACTGTGTGTAGTGTAAGTAATACTACTGTGTGTAGTTTAAGTAGTACTACTGTGTGTAGTGTAAGTAATACTACTGTGTGTAAGTAATACTACTGTGTGTAAGTAATACTACTATGTGTAGTGTAAGTAATACTACTGTGTGTAAGTATTACTACTGTGTGTAAGTAATACTACTGTAGTGTAAGTAATACTACTGTAGTGTAAGTAATACTACTGTAGTGTAAGAAATACTACTGTAGTGTAAGTAATACTACTGTGTGTAGTGTAAGTAATACTACTGTGTGTAGTGTAAGTAATACTACTGTGTGTAGTGTAAGTGATACTACTGTGTGTAGTGTAAGTAATACTACTGTGTGTAGTTTAAGTAGTACTACTGTGTGTAGTGTAAGTAATACTACTGTGTGTAAGTAATACTACTGTGTGTAAGTAATACTACTATGTGTAGTGTAAGTAATACTACTGTGTGTAGTGTAAGTAATACTACTGTGTGTAGTGTAAGTGATACTACTGTGTGTAGTGTAAGTAATACTACTGTGTGTAGTTTAAGTAGTACTACTGTGTGTAGTGTAAGTAATACTACTGTGTGTAAGTAATACTACTGTGTGTAAGTAATACTACTGTGTGTAAGTAATACTACTATGTGTAGTGTAAGTAATACTACTGTGTGTAAGTATTACTACTGTGTGTAAGTAATACTACTGTGTGTAAGTAATACTACTGTGTGTAAGTAATACTACTGTGTGTAAGTAATACTACTGTAGTGTAAGTAATACTACTGTAGTGTAAGTAATACTACTGTGTGTAGTGTAAATAATACTACTGTGTGTAGTGTAAGTAATACTACTGTATGTAGTGTAAGTAATACTACTGTGTGTAGTGTAAGTAATACTACTGTGTGTAAGTAATACCACTGTGTGTAAGTAATACTACTGTGTGTAGTCTAAGTAATGCAACCAGACATGTCACCACCTCTTTGCTCTAAGACACTTTTACATTTTATTTAACTTTCCCTCTCTTTACTTCCCTGTTAACACATAATATGCAAGTGACCACAATCACATGTTTGAGCCTGTGACATTTTGTTAGTGTGTCAAATGGATGGGTGTAAAAATGTCCAACATAATGTCTGAGATGGACAAGCTCATGTTAACCACTGATTCAGAGATATTACAGGAATAAGGTAATGGAATGTGTCTGTTCTACAAACCAAAACGCATTTGGATGGTCAACGATGGTCAATTTAAGAATTCTTTGGAGCGATACTTCTTTTCTTATCTAGTCCAAATGTTATTATCCTGTATCAAAAGTATTTTATTGTGGTGGGTCTTAATGTTAGATAAAAGTCATGTTCTACCAAGGGATGTTCATTCTGGATCACACTGTCCAACATGGACTTGATTTAGTTGGTCCTGACAGCAGCGCTAACCAAAGGAGAGCAAGCTGTACTATGTGTTTGTCAGACAGGACCATAAAGCATTACATAATATAAAAATATTTACAATATATACAATATTACATTTCCTTTTGTTGTTTATTAATCAGCTACTCAACTGTAATGCTTTAATTCATCATAAAATGTTTTAGTTTCTATTTAATCGTGATTGAATTAAGGTCAGAACTTGGACCTGGCCAATCCAAAATGCACGTCTAATTTTCCTGGGTCGATCTCTGGTGGATTTGCTTGAATGTTTTGGGCCTTTGTGTTGTTGGGAGACAGTTTTGGCCCCAGCTTCAGCTCCTGACTGATGCCCTGACGTTCTGCTCCCTGTTTATCACTTATATATGCAAATGCTGTGTGTTGCTGTACGTTGCTGTGCGTTGCTGTGTGTTGCTGTGCGTTGCTGTGCTTCTCTGTGTTGCTGTGCGTTGCTGTGCTTCTCTGTGTTGCTGTGCGTTGCTCTGCACTCTTTCTACAGCTTTTTACTGAGTATTTCAGCTGCGCCGCCTGACTTTGTTTTGACTTGTGTGTCTTTTGACAGGATGAGGGTTCAATGAGTGAGATTAGTATCACACATCATACCAAGGAGGGTTCTGGCAGGGCAGATCCAAAACAGTTTGACCTGCGTAAGGTCCTGGGAGAGGGCTCGTTTGGAAAGGTACTGTCAGACGGGTGTGTGTACTGTGTGTGTGTACTGTGTGGCTGCCACTCTGTATAGACAGTTGTGTGGGTATGTGTGTGTTTACTGTGTGGTTATCACTCTCTGTGACAGTTGTGTGGGTATGTGTGTGTTTACTGTGTGGTTATCACTCTCTGTGACAGTTGTGTGTGTGTGTGTGTGTTTACTGTCTGTATAGACAGGTGTGTGTGTGTTTATTACTGTCTGTATAGACAGGTGTGTGTGTGTGTGTGTGTGTGTGTGTTTACTGTCTGTATAGACAGGTGTGTGTGTGTGTGTGTGTACTGTGTGTGTGTTTATTACTGTCTGTATAGACAGGTGTGTGTGTGTGTGTGTGTGTTTACTGTCTGTATAGACAGTTGTGTGTGTGTGTGTGTGTGTACTGTGTACTGTGTGTGTGTGTACTGTGTGTGTGTTTACTGTCTGTATAGACAGGTGTGTGTGTGTTTACTGTCTGTATAGACAGGTGTGTGTGTGTGTGTGTGTTTACTGTCTGTATAGACAGGGTGTGTGTGTGTGTGTGTGTGTGTGTGTGTGTGTGTGTGTGTGTACTGTCTGTATAGACAGGTGTGTGTGTGTGTGTGTTTACTGTCTGTATAGACAGGTGTGTGTGTGTGTTTACTGTCTGTATAGACAGGTGTGT